>JASKGO010006914.1:0-10159 GCA_030556065.1 Holobus sp. GC000080 | reverse complement strand
TGTATATGTTTTGAAGTTGAACCTAACCTCAATATTTGAATCCACCACCGAGCTCATGATTTTTCATAAAGTGGTAAGTAAATCATTAAAAAAATAGCTTTTCACTAACAAAATAATGTTTTAGGCGCTTAATTTACTTGGAAAATCAATTAGTCAACAGAATCATATACAATTTGTGAAAATGGGCAGGTAAAGACGACATAACAAGCATTCAGTAGCATAAAAGACTTTTTTTTCAAACTTTAGTACAAAGTTCTCACTTTTGAATGGTTTACATCTTTTGGAAGAGCAATTTACAAGGGATGTTGAAGCAGTACGGACCAATATAGAGAAGCAACTGAAGAACGAATTAAATGCTGTTAAATATAACTTTCAAAAGCAAGTTGAACACTTGAAACAAAAGTATATTCTCAATTCTACAGAAGTTTCTTCTGTTTCTGCAGGGTAAGTACATTTTAAATCCACCATTTCTAATAATAATTAATTAAAATCAGTTCTAGTAATAGTGGTATGAATGATCTAAATGTGAATGGTATGGATAGCAGGAAAAGAAAATATGACTTTGAAGACAGCAGTGTTTCTACGACTGCATTCGATAGCAGCAAAAACATGAAAAAAGAGTTGACTGTTGGTGAAGATGGATTTGTTAAGGTCTACACTGATGGTGCTTGCCCCAAGAATGGCACAAAAGTTGCTGTGGCTGGAATTGGTGTTTGGTTTGGACCAAATAATCCTCTGTGAGTGAAATTGCCACAATTTTTACTGTTTTTATTGGCTAATTTAATTTTTTATTGATTGTATGTTTTAGAAATGCTTCAAAAAAGTGTCCCACCAGACAAACAAATAACTCGGCTGAGATTCAAGCAGTGGTTGAAGCCTGTAAAATTGCTAAAAGCAATGGTAATTGCTTTTTAACTTTTTTTTACTGAATTTTTATTTTTAACTTACTTAAAAAGATATTTTAAGATTTTGAACAGAAGAGTTTAATGAATTACTTCTGTATAATTAATTTTTCTGTTTTTTTTTTTTTGTAATGACAAATTAATTGATTATTAATTAATTAAATTAATTATGTTAAAATCCACAGATATAAAAAAATTGGAAATTCTTACTGATTCTGAGTTCACCATAAAATGTATGACTTCTTGGATAAAAAGGTGGAAGCAGAATAATTGGAAGACAGCAAGTGGAAAAGATGTAATCAATAAAGAAGACCTCTTAATGTTAGAACGTGAGTCTGAAGGAATGCAACTCAGATATGTAAGTTTTTTTTTCTTCTAAAATCAAGACAATTTTTTATTAGAAATGTCTTTTCAGACTCATGTAAAGGGACATGGAGGTATACTTGGCAATGAAGAAGCTGACAGATTAGCAGTGGAAGCTTGCAAAAAGTAAAAATTAAAAAAGCATGATTTTTTGATATTACAATATTTAAAAATTGATATTTGTGTCTTAGATTCCAAGAAATATTTTAATTGCAACACTAATTCTTTATGAATCAGTAAAAAGTTGCAATTTAAATATAAAAATTGTTTAAACAATAACTTTGGATTAGCTTTTTCAACTGTTAAAACAATTTTGTTGTTGAAATAAAGTTTTCAATTTTTTAAGTGATTTTTAAACTTCAAATTTGTCAAAGAAAACCAAACAGAATATTTTTTTGGCAAGCGTAAGCCATCAGCAAACAGCCAAAAGCCGATTAATTTCCAAAATTACATAGAGCAGCACAATAATTGACCAATATTTGCAGGAACAATCAATTCGGAAAACATTGAGAATGGGTATCAAAAACTCTAAAATATTGCTTTGCCAGCAAAAAAATAATAAAAAAGACCTTCTGAAATATTACAGGAACATTCCACTTGGACTTTTTAATGTATTTTTTGCTCGTGAAACGCGTAATACCGAAAAGGCATTTGAAAATTTTGGAAAATTGACAATAAAAATAACCTACAAACTTGCACAGTAGTTTGTAGCTGTTTTTAGTAGTAAAACAAATCGATTTTTATTACTTTTATCTACTGAATTTTGTGCTCATTAACATGGAAATCACTAAATCAAGTATATTATTTTATTTAATTCGAAAAAACACATTTTTTAATGTATTTTCATTGCAGCATTTGCTGAAAAACTATCAGAAATTAAGGGGGCCATCGATGAGGCTACATTCCTCTCAATTGATTGCGAATTGAGTGGACTGAATACAAGCTTTGATATTAATGCTTATGATACTCCTAAACAGTACTTTGAGAAAGTGCACAGCAGTTCCAGGGATTTTCTGGTCATTCAATATGGCCTTTCTGCTTTTAGGTAATCGTTTACTTTTAAATGTAATAAATTCATTGTTATTTTTAAATCTTACAAATTGATTGCTTTTAGATATGATAAAACTATCAAGGGATTCAAGCACAAGACATTCAATTTTTTTATATTTCCTAGAAGACTGAATAGAATGGTTCCTGACCATCGGTTCATGTGCCAGACTTCCAGTATAGACTTTCTGATATCACAAGGATTCGATTTCAATAAGTTATTCAAAGAGGGAATTCCTTATTTAAACACGCAGTCAGAAAGTAGATACAAAGAAGTTTTACAAGAGGGCCGGAATGCCAGGGCAAAACTTTATTTGTCTCCACAAACTCTTTCTACTATTTCAGTGCCTGAAGAAGAAAAGCCTTTCATTGACAAAGTTTTGTAAGCTTTCTTTTTTCTCCATATAATTTTCCCGATAATCTATAATTTTTTTGATTTTTTTCAGTAAAGAAATAGAAGCTTTCATAGCTAGCAATGAAGAAGAGCATTTCCTACCTAAATGCAATGCATTTGTTCGTCGATTGATTTATCAAACAGCTAATGGAAGGATTGATAACAGAGCTAGTTTGGAAACGAGACAAGTGGAAAATAACGACCGAATTTTGGTAGTAACAAGGCCCAAAAGTATCCGAGACAGGGAACAGGACGAAGTGGTGAAAAAGCAAGAGGAAACTGAAACGTTAAAGGCTGCCATTGGATTTTCAGAAGTGATGCAATATATTTCAAAATCGGTAGGTTTTTTTTATATTTTTTGCTTTAATTTAGTAATTTATTTATTATTACTTTTTTTTAGAGGAAATTACTGGTTGGCCATAATGTTTTACTGGATTTGTGCCATTCTATTGATAAATTTCTAACAGCTCTGCCGGAAAACTACGAAACATTCAAAGAATGTGCTAATTTTTTATTTCCCAAGTAAGTTTTTTTTTAAGTTCTATTTGATTATTTAAAAAAGGGGCAATTTTGTTAAACTTTTAATGACTTTTCAGTGTTTTGGATACGAAATACATGTCCAGTTTCGGGCCTTTTAAGGAATTGGTCTCTTCTACAACTCTGGCAGCTTTGTTGAGCACTCTGAAAGAATCTCCGTTTGGTTTGCCACATTTAGGTAAAACAAAATATGCAATTCTTTATTAGAGGTGCTATTTTTATCGAAAAAATCAGAGAAAATTTATTCTGAAAATTCAAAATTAATTGATTTAAAACAATTGCAGAAGCCGAAAGCGACGACTCCTGCTATTCCTTCGATAGTCCAAAGGAACATGAAGCTGGATACGATGCATTTATAACAGGCGTCTGTTTTGCTTCCATGTGGAAGTACTTGGGACAACAAGCAAACTCTCAAAACGCCTTCGAAGACTTCAATTTGGTCAAACCTTACATCAACAGGTAATTTTTAAAACCATTAATTTGCATGGAAAGTCATTTAACTAATTTATTATTAAAAAATACTAAAAATTAATTTATAAATACATTTGTAAAGACGGAAATTAATTTCAGACTATTTTTGATGAGAATCCAGGATGGTCCCTACATACAACTCGATGGTGAAGACCGTATGTATCGCACTTTTCTAAAATATATTCAAAAACAGACTGTAATTTAAGTAAACTTTCAGCGAAACCTTCCAGGGAGCATGTCTTTTACTTGACTTTCCCAAAGGACTGGAAGCTGAACGATATCGTGCAATTGTTCAGTCCCTTCGGCAACATCTACGTCGCTTGGATCGACGACTGTTCGGCTTTTGTGGCTTTGCACCGTCGCGATCAATGCAAAGTGGCACTGAGCACGCTCTCGCAAAGCGACACTTATCGCATCATGACCTACGCTCAAAGCCAGGCCCAGTTAGCGACCAATAATGATCGCCAAAACGATGCAGGGCACAAAAGCAAAAAGAAGCGCAACGACAGTTGGCCGCCGATCAAGAAACGCAAAACCAGTAGTTCCAATGAGTGAGTATTTTGGTTATAATTTATTTTTATTTAATTATTCGCACAATTTTTGATATATTTTCTACGAATAATAAAAAAAAAGTAGTAATAACATCTTTTGAGCAGCTTTAAAGTGTGGGAAATTTTAAATTTCGCGCCTAATTTGAATTAGAAAATGGAAAATGTGGCGCGAAATTTGAAAAACATTTTTAATAATAAAAACTATTTAAATAAAATTATTTATTTCATTATTTAATTAATTTTAAAGGCGATATGTAATAAAAAATGAAAATTAATTTACAATGATTACTAAAAAAAATATAACAAAAAATTAAATTTAATTAATTAATCAGCAGTTTTTTTTTTAAGTAAATTATTCTTTTAGTGAAGCAGCACCAAAGAGGAAAAGCAATGAAGTGACAGTAGAGGTGTCCCCTCAAAGAATGGACAGCACCGATGGTGACAATAAGCGTCAGCAGCAGAGCGAAAGCGGTGAATCGACGGTAGTTCCATGTTTGATAAAGCCCCGGAAGCGCACCATAAGCAAGACGTTCACCGAGGACAACAGTTGGGAGTGAAAATGTAGCCGCCTGGCTGTGTATCACTTGTTTTACACAGCAACGGCCCCCCCCATTGTCACTCGATTCATTCTCGAAACACATTTTGTATTTTTTTGTACTACAATTATAAAACGAAAACATTTTTTTCAATCAGTTGTACATTTTTCCCAAGGAAAAACTCCTTGAAAATTTACAAAACAACCATTTGAAATTAGTAATTAGACTGTTTTATTATTTAATTTGAACAAAATTTTAACTTTTTAAGACACTTCAATTACATTTTGCTTCCTTTTGCGCTTACGACTTTTTCTATTGTTGTCTTTTTCCAAACTTACTACCTTAAGTTTTTTGTAATTACCACTTCTATGAGCATTAAGATTGTCTATAAAACTAATGTAACCGCCATCGAAGCTACCACTTGCTAAATTAGGTTGCTTAGCAACCGCTGGAACAAAAGCCCGTTCGTCTTTTGAACTTCTGAAAACGTACGTTTTGTTTTTGGAGACTTCCGCTTGCAATTGTTGATCGCAATCGCTTCCGGTTTCGAAAATCGTATCATCAGTTATGTCTATAATGCCGCCCTTGATATTGTTCTTATTCATGTAATCAGCAGATAACTTTTTAACGAAAGTTACAATGCTTTGCAGTATAATGCCGGTTGTGTCTCTGCAAATGCCCAAAGTGCTGCTTCCGATACCTGTGATTGTTTTCAATTGACTTCGCAAGTTTCCCACAATCAAAACAGGCACAGTTAGCCTCACACACATCTTAATTATATGTTCCACCATGAAAAAAGGCTTCACATCTTCTGTGATGAGCACACAGCTCAGTTTATCGTTTTCCAATCTATTCGCTATGCTGTTTATACCGAAAACAAGAGCTTGTCTTAGACTTGAATCAACCGAATCTGTTGGTACCAGTTTGAGTCTTTTGCGTTCGACTTTTGTTAGAAACTTTAAAGTGCTCCATGGCACAGGTTTAGATGGTTCTACCAACTTGGGAATGTTTTCCAGCAATTGCACCAGTTGTTGGCATTCTATTTGCGTAATTATCGGCTTGCTGAAATTCGTTTTTTAAGTATTTTTTTTTAATAAGTGGTTTCACTTACTAGTTGAATGGATTAGGTGATAAAAGGGATAGTTTTTTTGACTTCTTTTTGTTTTTCTTCGCCGAGAGTGTCTGGTTTTGTTGCTGGGCTGTTAAAACTGAACTTTGATTCATTTTCTGCGTAGAAATTTTAGTAAATGTTCGGAAAATTTTATTTTGCATGGAATTCTAACCTTTTTTTAAATTTTATTTATTATAGGCAACCAAGTGAACAACCAAAATGGCACCCGGCAGTGATAAATAAACAAAACGGTTTAGCATTTAGTTTTGCAAAAAATTTTAGTTGTGCTTTAGTTGATTACAAAATATTTATCAGCAGATAAGTGCTGTGTACGATTATTGTTAAGGCGCACACGGAAAATTAAACCTGTTTTTGTCCCAAGAGCGCTCGCAGCTTTTTTTTCCAACGGTAAGTGCCACAATTCAATGGTAATTGACGTTTATAGCAATTAATCAATTAATTAGCATTATTCATTGCTGACTTTACGATCGGCTAAACTTAGATACATCCTGCAGTATAATAATAATTGGTATTTTATTTTATTTTGAAATTATTTATAATTTATGATTTATTTATTAGTTGCTGTTGACAAAAGCAACACATTTTTTATTGTAATTTTTTTGCAATCGTACCGCGTTATCTATCAACTTAAAAACGAATAAAAATTGTAAATGACGAGGCAGTTATTTTAACACTACGAGCGGTAATTGTGTGCCACTCTCTACTCATTAGGTAAACAATCTTTGAGCATGTAGGTACAAATTTTCCATGCAATTTAAATGTCTGAAATTTCATTTTTTTTTTCCGTTTTTTTTTTTTCTTGTTTCAGTTTAGAGCTTCGAGAAAGATGTCTTTTTTACATGTGGTAATACAATGGATGCACTTGTGCTTCGATTACTTCGTCGAGTTTCTGTTCGGCCTGTATCATGGCAATACTGGTCAGACTGTGGAGGCCCCTTCGAATAAAATCCTCCTGATGAGTGCCACTGAACTGTCCGATTCGATACGCTCCAGGAAAATCACCTCAGAGGAGGCAGTCAAAGCATTTATAGAGCGCATTAATTCTGTAAACGGCATAATTAATGCGGTGGTTGACAACCGATTCTCGCTGGCTTTGGAGGAAGCCAAGGAAGTTGATGAGAAAATTAAATCTGGACAGTACAGTGATGTGGATTTTGCCAAAATGCCGCTTTTGGGTAATTCATTTGCTTTGTTTTGTGCTGATTAATTGTTAATTTCATTGCGAAAAATGATATTTCAGGTGTACCCTTTACCTCAAAGGAATCGACTTGCTGTAAAGGAATGTCGGCAACTTTTGGACTGCTAGCTCGCGAAGACAGTCGCGCCACCGAAGATGCAGCAGTAATTAAAAATGCTAAGAATGCCGGTGGAATTTTATTGGCTCTCACCAATGTGCCGCAACTGAACATGTGGTCAGATACGTTCAATCCTCTGTTCGGCGCAACGAACAACCCTTATGATAGCAACCGATCGGTCGGTGGCTCTTCAGGTGGCGAAGGAGCATTGGTTGCTGCTGCTGGAACTCCTTTCAGCATTGGTTTGTAACTTTATGCTCTAACTTAATGAGCAAATTGTAGCATTTTGAATTTTTATCTGCAGTTTGCATAAGTTTTTTCAACTAAATTTTTATGTTTATATATAATCAAATGGCTTTTTGTTCCAGGAACCGATATTGGTGGCTCAATTCGAATTCCGTCTTTTATGAACGGCGTATTTGGTCATAAAGTATCCAATAAACTGACAGATACAACTGGTGAGTGAAATCATTTCTATTTATGTTTTTATAGCTTTAAAACTTTTCGAGATTTTAATTTTTCATTGGGAACATTGAATTATTTTATGACTCCTTTTCATGCCTGAAACATTCAACACAATATATCGAAATTAATTATAGTTTTCCCGCAAGTTATAATGCAGTAATTTTAAAATTATTTTAAAATGCTGTTTGTAAAATAGTCTTTTATAGAATTTAAAAAATAGTTTTCATCTTCATCAATCTTCATTTTTTAAATGGAATGGTTTTTTTTTTTGGTTTTTAATTTTACAGATTTAAAAAAATCTGATTTTATAAGTTTTGATTGCGAAAATTGAATAATTTTGTAACTCCTTTCCATGCCTATAACTTTTAAGTTAAAAGTTTTAACACAATATACCGAAATTTGATTTTAAAAATAAATTTTCCGCAAGTTATAATGCAGCAATGAGTAGTTTTAAAACTTAAAAAAAAATTGCAAAATGATCTTTAAAGTATTTAAGAAATAGTTTTCAAAATAGGATTTAAAAATTAGAGAAAACTTTTTTTTTAAGTGGAATGGTAAATATATTTTTTATATTGTACGGAATTAAAAAAATTGAATTTTTAGGTTTGACATTCAGAGATGGAAGCGACTCAGAAACAACCATGGTAACGGCCGGGCCGATTTGTCGTCACGCTTGCGATTTGGCAATGGGAGTTAAGGTGATTTTGGGTCCGGAAGCAAGTGCAAAACTGAAACTGGACATGCCAGTGGACGTGGCCACTTTGCAGTACTTTTACATGGAGCAACTGGGCGATTTGGCTTCGTCGCCAGTGCGTGGTGATATTGCTTACGGCCTTAAAAAGTAAGTTTAGTTCCTTAAAAATTGAATAACTTGTTGTATAGGGCGTCGTTGAAATTTAGTCTTTTCACGGTTTACTCATTGGCTAATAAGTAAAGTTCTTAGTCAATGGTTTACTCCTAAAAAAGCATTTTTTGCGACAGTATAAAGAAAGGTTTGTTAAAACCGAAAACTAGGTTGTCCTTAAACTTTAACAAAGCACTGCGTGGTGCTCAAACAATTATCTTATTGTTTCATATTTTTATTTTAAAATTTATTGGAGAAAATTGGAATTTTTTTATTAATTAATTTTTAGAGTCGTGACTCATTTGAAGACCATTTCGACTGTGAAAAAATTGGATATCCCTGAGATGGCTTATATTACAACAATTTACAAGTATTGGCTCCGTCAGGAGAAAGGAAGGTTTGAATTGGACGTTACAAACAGAGAATATGAGGTACGTTGCATATTAAATGTTTAATTTGATTGAAACTCGAGAAATGAGTTGAAGAAAACAGTCTGAATTAGGTAAATTAACTCTGGTTGGATTAAAATGAAGAATAATTTTATTTTTTTAAATATTTGTTTAAAGCAAATGTTGCATTTTAAATGAATAGAAACTATTTAAACTACATTGAAAGATTTTAATGAATTTTAACAACAACAAAATAATTTTTTTAGGCTAAAGCAATGGATGAACTATGGAAGTACTTAACTTGCCGTTCGAAATTCAATTTTTCTGTGATAATGCTGTTGATAAACCTGCAAATACTACCGTGTGCTGATGCAACTTGGGCCAGAGAGACCACTGAAAAACTAAGGAATTGTCTATTGGTAAGAAAAAAAATCCATTTTATTTTGCTATCAATAACAATAACAATTATTATAATTAAGGAATTATAAAATTTTGATTCGGTTTCTATAATTTATTTTTTTTATATAGGAAAAATTAAGCGTAAACGGTGTCCTCCTCTTCCCGTCGTGGCCCACAGCTCCGCAGTACCACTACATCGACTACCTGCGTCCCTTCAACTTCTACTACACGGGAATCTTCAACGTTTTGAAGTTGCCCGTTACGCAAGTGCCCCTAGGGCTGAACGAAGAAGGAGTACCCATTGGAATCCAAGTGGTGGCCGCTCCAATGCAGGACCATTTGTCCATTGCCGTGGCCAGACACCTGGAGAAACAATTCGGTGGCTATGTTGCTCCTTGGAGTAAATCTAATTGATTTCTTTGCTGATTTTTGAATGTTTTTGTCTTCTTTCATTTATATAAATTTATATTTAATTTGGTTGTGCGTTCTGCAATGGAATATAGTTTTTCATGTTTATGATTGACTTTGGTACATTTATTATGTTTTAGTTTTGAGAAGATGATAGATAGGTTTTTGGATGTTTTTTGCTTTATTTTCTTTATTTTTATTAAAATTAATTTATGTAATCGTGGACACAAAGTCTCTTTTATTGCTCTTTGGCAAGATAATACATTAGTGGTGTAGTGTGTATGGACGTAAATGCAATCGTTTTAAAGGCCTGAATTTACAGAATTCTAAATATATTAAAATATATAAATGTTACTTTTGCTAGTGAAAATGTGATGTCGCTGCATGTAACAAAATAGAATTTATTTTTCTGGTAAATCGCGCTGA
>JASKGO010006912.1:0-19924 GCA_030556065.1 Holobus sp. GC000080 | reverse complement strand
GGTGATGGGGATGCCTACCCAAACACCACTACCCATATCTTGCCGGCCGTGGGATTCGAACCCATGTTGCTCGGTCCGAAGTCCGGAGCTCGAACCACTGAGCCACGGTCCCGGCTATATAAATTATTAAATCATCTTTATTGACCATTAAATTTATAAATTCGACAATTAATTTGAGATGGACCTTAGTGGTGTTTCAACCATATCTGCAAATACTTTTTAATTATTATGTAAATTTTCGATTTTCAAGGGTTTTAAATTTATATAAACATTATTTTTCAATTAATCATTCATAAAGAAAAAATAAATAAAAAAATCACAAATATTGAATAAGAGCAAAGCAGAAAAGTAAATAAAATATATAACGTTGTAGGTATTGATAAAGAAAGGTTTCAATAGTAAAAAAGTTGTAGTTTTAAAGTAAAAAATAAATCGAAACAGTGTATCAAGTTTTGGTGACACCCCTAGGATTTACTCTCAAAACTTTTTCAATAACTGTCCTTGACACAAGACACAATTAATTACCGATCTTGAAAAAGTATTTCTTTAAAAAATAATAAAAAACTTTATAAAAGTAATAAAACACCAAAGATTTTTTTATTTATTTTTTTCATTATAACGCTTGTTATTAAAGCAGGGCAATAGCAAAATACAAAATTTATTTTAGCAGTCAGGTTTGGTACCAGCCAATTTTTAAATATAAAAAAAATATATACAAATTTCGGAAAGAAAGAAATTTTGAATTGACTGCTTTTAATTTTAATTTGTTTTTCAGTTGTGTAGCTAGAAATTATCCTTACTTTTGATTTTTATTTTGCAGTCTACAGTTATTTCCGGTTTTCTGAATTTCGTATGATTTTCCGTCATGAGTAAAAATTTTGAAAATATATAAAATCATGTAAACTTGTTAGCTTCAAAACATTTTTTTTAACACTGCTTAATGTCATATTAGAACAAAATAAAAGTTAAAATGTTTAATGAATTATCAGATGCTTTCATTAAATAATTTTGTAAGCTCATAGTAGGCATGGAGGTGATTTAAATAAGATATGCGATTATTATTACTCTAATTAGAATAGATCACTGTGATTTTTGCAACATAAAAAAGCATTTTAAAAATTATTAAATAGTGTTATGATAAATCAATAATGGTTTTAAGAATAAACCAAAATTGCATAACTAAAGTTAGCTAACCTATCAAAAATAAAAACTTAAGATAATTTCCAGTTGAACTAAAGCAAGTTGTGCAAAACTGAAATTTGCATCAGTCAATCCTGAATTATATTTTACCACTTTAAATTACAATCAGGTCTTTTGTAGACTGAAAATTACCAGAATTAAATTTTGATTTAAAAAAATACCCACTTAACAGGATGTTAGAGCAATGAAATAGCAATAACAAATAAGTCATTAAATGTGCAAAGCTCCAACTGCACCTGTAAATAATTCCAAATCTTGTTGTTGTTATTTAAAAGGAGGATGTCGATAAAAGCTTGGCGGCGGAGAGCGGTGTACTACTTCTGCATTGTTTTTATGACGGTGGGCGTCGTCAGGTCGCGGCGCCCGGTTTACCATGACGACGATGCCGAAGGATCCGGGCTGAAACCAATTGAGTTGGAGGAGGCGCGACGCATCTGCGCCTCGCTCTGCATCGCGGGCCTAGGCGGAAAACCCTGCGGGGAGACCTGTGCCAGCATACAGCCCGCCGAATTTTCCTCTCAGTCGCTCAACGAAGATCTCACGAACAAGTACAACAAGTCGCAGTCGCACAGATTGCCGCCCACGGGCAGCAGCAGGCGCGACGCCTGTCCCATACTGTGTCAATACCACTTGGGCGAACCGCTTTGCCAGTGTCCCGAGTACTTCCTCGACGTGGACAGCTACAAGGTCGACTTCAATCGCATCTGTGCCTTCTTCTGCTTCCATCATCAGTACCAGATGCACGGATGTCGGTCGTGCCAAGTGTACCAGCGGCAGGATCTGCAGGAGAACTCCGACTTGCTGATGAGACGATTGCGGCCGACCCCGATGGAGATCGATTGGGACGCTTGGTGTCGCGAAAAGTGCTCGCAGGGGGACGGCGGGGCGGCCTGTAATTGCGACATTTTGCCCATGATGAGTCGTGACGGCTTGAATCGAACCGCCCCCGCCCAAAATCATGTGATGCCCTAAATGTTTTGCCTCCGAATTTACTGGATCTGCTACCAAATCATATAGTTGATGTTAAGTGTGCTTTTGCGGAGGCGCCGGGTGCTTGTGGTTTAAGAGGTAAATTTATTCTAAACTAAGTTTTAAATGTTGTTATAATGTGTAACGTATGTCAACAAATCACAAAGTCTTCCAGAGGAAATGTTGAAACTGTAAATAGGTAGTACATATAATATTAAAATATGAACGGAAATTCAGAACGAACGCTTTTGAAAAAAAAGTATATCTAATTTTTGTTTGTTATAGTAAAAACAATTACAAATCGAATGGATTTCAGTTACTTTCTAGTCTTAGAATGATCATATCAAATTTCAATTCGAATCTAATTGTACATAATGTATGTAGTCACCATTGAAAATATGGGGGCATTGGTATTTTTCCTACTTATGGTCAATATTACAATAATTAATGGAACCAGAAATCAATTATTATATAATTAACATATAGATAGTAAGCATAACTAACCATTTAGGCTGCCAACATTGTACAAATTCCCAATGATGTATTTAGATTGCAAAAGTATCTAATTAGACATACTAATTGCTGTAATAGTCACCAACCCAAAAAACACTATGTAATTATCATTTATTGTTTTTAATGATTTCGCAATCGTTATAAAAAAAACTGTTGTGTAAAGACAATAACTATTTTAGGATTCTTTAATTAATGTTAATGTAATTCAAATTATATAGTATTATTATTGTATTTACATGTATATTACTGTAAAATCAAAATATAATTGATATAATGTTAAATAAATACTTTTTATGTACCGAGTGGATCCAATTAGTTGCTTTTAGTTGCATTTCAAAAACTAGAAAACTGCTAAAGAAAACAAATAGCATTTCCTTTTTTTTTTCAGAAAATAAAGATGGCGTCATCTGATTTTTTCAATCGTCTATAGTTTGATTTTTGCTGGTGTCCAAAAAAAAACTTTTCTGGTTGTTACATCGGGAGTTTGAAAAAATAATCTTAAAGCACTTTTATGTGTAGAATCTTAATGCTTAATTGCAATTTTAATTTAATTTTAATTTAATTAGTAAAAAAAGAAAAAGCTAAGAGATCTTTTGCAATTGAAATTATACTTTAGCAAGCTTTTCTTATTTTCAGATTGAAATTAAATTTAAAAATTAGTATTTTTTTTTCATTTAAATCTTATAACTTTCTAAACCAAGAAAAAAATAAAAATTATGTTCATAGTGAAGTTAGCATTGAAACAAACTATCAAATCATTTGGCTATAACTATAAGTTTGATGATAACGCTTGAAGCATTTTAATAAATCTAGTTTATTTGCGTTAATTTGAATTTCCTTAATTTCAATTATTATTTTTAAATGAGTCGAAATCTACAAAAGAGAAACAAATATATTTATTTCTTTAAGGGAAACTAATTCGACAATATCTATTTTTTGGTTGAAAAAAAAATGCTTTAACTGTTATCAATGTTTGAAATTAGGTAAAATTTAAATATAGCAAAAATAAAATATTTGTCAAAACAAAAAAACTAAATACATATTAAGTAATTACATCGACGTCATCTCGGCTTTTGAAAAAAATAAAGTTAAGATTGTATCATTTGTTTATTTGTTTCTTGTAGTACTTACAACTTTAGAGATCCCATTTTTGGAATTACCAGTTGGGTCCACTCTGTACCCTTTTTGTGACTTTTAAAATGTCTTCCAGGATTCTTTACCCTTTCAGAATATGCATTAAAATAATATTAAACTTGAGTAAAAAAAATGTTACAGCATAAAATATAATGAGTCCTTTGAGTATTCTTTAGGAATTGCATTTTTGTTTTATCACGTCGGTGAATCGGTGAATTGACAATCAAAAATTAAAGCCTACTAGAAGTCGTTGGTACGTCTTTCCGCATAGGAACTTCTTCTTTACCGCTTGGTTTCGGTGGCAAGAAAACCAACTTTATTATTTTCCTCGAAGGATTTTCGATGGCGACGTAAAGCAAGAAGCTCAGCATAAAGGACCAAACCAAATCACTCACAGCGTAGGTAAACTGAAATTATCATTATCAATTTTTTTTTTTTCAAAAAGATTAAAATACATTTTAGTTAAAAATTCAAATTAAGATAAAAGAGGGAATACTTGCAGTATCAAAATATGTAAAATGTCTGGATGTGGTAACTGCACCAACAGATTTCAGCTGGAACAACATATGCACCAAGTAAACCCCATAAACTAGCTTGCCAAGGGGAATCCAGGGAGACCAGGATAATGCTTTTCTCAATATGTATCCATGCCCGAACGAAGCACTAAATATTATCCCGATAGTGCCCAAAGACCAAATTGATCTATGCAAACTAGCGTAGAATCCAGCTTCAATGGCATTGTATTTATGGTAAGGGTTGTAAAATATGGCTCCACTGGCCATTCCAAATATCAACAGGAAAAATGATACCAAAGTCAATAAATGCGTTTTCCACTACAAAAAAAGTTCTGTTTGTGAGATCTTTAAAAAAAAATTATCATCATTTATCACTTTAATGGAAATTTTTATATTGACTTTTTTAGGCTCAATATTTTTTTATATTTACTGGTACTAGTAAATTTAACGGTCTTTTTTTTTGAAATTATAAGCCCATAAAATTTTTAGCTCAAAAAAATTGCACCTTTTTTTAAACCATGACAATTTGATGAATTACCTTTGGCAAGATGCAATTTTTATCCTTTAATTTGTAAAATCCATAACCGGCAAACATTCCAATAACGTAGGGGGAAGCTCTCGTATGGCTTTTTATATACGTCAGATGGAAATCCAGGTCCCCTTTGGGGTTCACTAAAAACTTGGGGTAGAAGTACATAAGTCCAGGACGCAAATAAGCCACGGTTATGACGAAGGGAGCGACCACTGACAATAAGTACAAAAAGCAAAGAACGAGGAAACCTAATTTGCGCTTCCGATGGATCAGCAGGACCACGAAAATGGCAACTATGAAATAGTGAAAATCGCAAGGAAGATACCAAGACTGAATCATACACTAAAAATAAAAATAAAATTAAAAAATCAGTTGCATTTGAGTGATGTTTTTATAATCAAAATTAACCATTTCATATCCTCCGTAGTAATTACTGATGTAGAGTAAATTGGCCCACCAGTTTTTGCGACAGTCGGCCACTTCTTTCGGCACGACGAATTGCCAAAATGGACCGGAACCAGTATGGGCAAACAATGTGGACCAGAAGAAGATAACAAAGGCGTACATCGGCGTCAATCTGCAAGATTCATTACATGGGAAAAAATCCTTGAACTAGTGAGCGGCTTAGGCGTTCACTTATATTGTTAGAGCATGTATAATAATAAGTCAATTATCATCAGAAATTAATTTTCTATAAATTAAAAGCGGAGATTGCAATTATATTTTTTCTGGGTGCTCATCTCAGATCTTCTGTTTACTATTTTTGTTTATCAAATAAATTGTTTATAAATAAAAACCGATGAGCAATTTTCTGCAAATTTTACGCTGAACGATTATCCAAGTATTAATTTATTAATTAGCCTATGATTGACTTTCGTTAGCCTTGATTTTCGAAATATATATCACATGTTAGCTCTAACTAAACCATTAATTAAGTTTTCCATTCACAATTGCACTTGCAAATATACAATTAAATGATGAGTAATCTTACCTAAGATACCGCAGCAGAATTATAAATCCGGGATTGATCACTTTCTTTTCAAATTGACATAGTAGGCCGTACATTACCAAAATTCCGCTCAAGATGAAAAAAGTATCAACAAAGAGATCCCCGTGGAACAAATACCAGGATTTCGTGGATCTATACTCCTAAAAATGTGATGAAAATATACAAAAAAACGCAAAAAAAAATCGTACTTTTTCAATGTAATCGAAATTGTCCAGCGGTCCAGATAAATATGTTCCGAACCTGTGATCCGTCACGATCATCAGAATGGAAAAAGTACGAATTCCATAAAGGACCCTTAAGGCTGAATTCGATTCGTCAGCGTATTGAATTTCATGGTAACATTTTCTTGCAGAAAAAGCCATTAAAAGTTTGGCCAAAAAACTTCCTAAAAATAAAATCAAAAATAATAATTTTATCACCTTTTCAATTAAAGAAACAAATACTTCGTCCTTTAGTTGATTCCTTAGGCGTTCTCATTTCGTAAACCGTTCCAAAAAGTACCAAAACGGTTAAAATAATAGCTACAATACTTGTAAACAAATATTAGCTTAAATTAAGAAATCATTTTTTAAAAATATACCAAAATGTGACATCCCAGGAATCGAAAATTCGCACAGTCTTTGCACTTTGGCAATGTCTCTGATCAACCAGAGCGGTGTAAGAAATATTTTGCTCCAAAAACGGATGCTGCAATTTTGCCAAGTACTGATTTAATGATTTTTCCAATTCCCTAGCTGTGCAAGAAGATGGAACACACCAACCCAAATGTACCTCGTTTCGTTTCTGTTGACTATCATCGATTGTTTTCTACAATTTCCTCAATTTTATTTATTATAAAAATATGAATAAATAATTAAAACGAAATTTTGGGGAAACTTACATAGAGACGCTTCAAAAAGTTATCAAAAGGATCGAAATTAAGTTCGTAGGGATCAGAGCGATTGAAGGAATGCGGAATGTAAGCAGTTAATGAAGCCAGACAGTATTGCGTCCTGAAAGGACCTTTTGTACTGACGCATTGGTCGAAATTGCCGAAATTGAAGTTGCTTCCTTGCATTACGCCTATGGTCGCTTTAGCAGTTGCATCCCACACTGCAACAATCATGACGATTGTCTCAGTTGATTTATAATATTTTATGCGCTCACTTCGCTCATTTCAATAGACATTGTTTCGCTGAATTTATTTACAGGGAGTTTCACTTTCAAAAATGCAAATGTTTTATCATTTTAATTGAAGGACTGCAGTTAGAAAAACGCTCATTTTGTTTAAATAATTATTATTAAATATATTTAAAAATTGTTTATTTGTTTTAATACTAATAGCGATTTTTACATTTAATTTCCGAGCTTTTACCAAAATCTTTAATTTTATATTTTATTTGAATCCCGAGATAATTGAAAATTTCTTAAATTTCTAATTAATAAAAGCAAGCTTTAAACAGTTGTTATAATACCGGCTAATACTATTAGAAAAAGTTGTTAATTTAAAATTTTCATCATGAAAATAAACACCCTGTAAATGGGAATTAACATGCATTTTTAATTACCTACGCTCTATATATCAGACACCTATATTTTTTCGTTAGCGTATAAAATGCAACTAATTGCCTTATTTACAAATTGCAGCAGCAACAATCTTTTCAAATAAAAACAATATAATGTAATGCGAAAAAAATGCAAAGTCGTGTGGATAGATAGATACTTTCGATTCATATTAATTGTGTTATAAAAATAATAACCAACCGATTATTCTTGTTTGCGTTACTCAGATATAATTACCTGAATGGAAAAATTACACATTTAATACAAAGTTTTAATACTGAAACAGCGGCAATTTACTCTAAGACTAAGTAAACATTTTCTCGAACTCACTGTTGTGGGCCCACAGGGTGAAATTATTGAGATTTTCGATGTAGCTCTGACTCTCCTCGCGGCAAACGGTGTTTTCGGATCTGGGAGCCGCGTTCGGCAAATTGGGAAATATGATCTTGTCGGAAATGTCATAGTTTTCCTGGGCAAACACCGACTCCCAAGCACAGAAAACGTAAAAACTCACTGTAACAAGTCTCATTGCGATTAGCAACGGATCGCGTAAGAGATTACTTTAAGGTAAAAGGCGAATCGATCCTTTATACCACTTTCATGTCCTTCGCGCGCAAAATTTTCGCATAACTATTTTTTTTTTTTGCAACTAAATGTTTTAATTTTGTAGCTATTATTACGGAAAATATATCATTTACATCGTCATTAATAACATAATAATTCATCTTAGAAGAAACATTTTCGGATAACTACATTTTTTATGCAACTAAATTACTTTTATTTTTGTTGTTATTATTTTGGAAAATATATCGCTTACAACGTCATTAATAACATAATAATTCATCAAGTAAAGAAATATTCTACAGAACTGTAATAGATAGTTGAAAACACTTTGGTCAAGTTTATCGCTTTCTAAAAATATTATGCAGCTCATCTAGAAGAGTCTCATATCTAAAGGCTACTCTAATATCGGGCACATTGGTTCTCGTTATATCGTTTCCGGCCACTCCGTCCTTGGTGTAGTTAGGACCCAACCAGTACTGCTTCATCTTGTGAGGGAAGCCAGACATCAAGACGCTATTGCGAGCCAGCTCGCACATATCGCAACTGGACAGCTTCCACACCTGCGCTGCAATACTATACTCTTCCATCAAAGGTTCCTTGGTGAAGTGGAACTGTAAAGGATCATCGGTAGACAGTGAGACACATAGTCCTCTTGCTAGGTATTCCGGTAACGGATTGCGGTGGTAGTTCAAGAACAAACTATTGTTGGACAACGGGCTCATAGCTATTCCAATTTGGGCCAAATAGTACAAGTACTGCAGAACGGGCACTTTGCGTAACAATAGGCCATGCGAAATATTCTCGGACAACATGTAGCCGCACACCAAATGCTGTACCGGTCCCGCTTCACCGCAATGGGGCCGCAGGACAAATGTATTGAGTCCTCGTTCTTTGCGGAAGTGGTTCAACACTGCTATGTTAGCATACATATAGTACTGGTAATATGCGTACGGAGGATTTTCGTCGTCGTTCCATTCGTCTGGTGGAGTTACGTCCTTTTCGAAAAGCGGATTCTCCGGCTTACTTTCGTCGTCCACCGAATCGAATCCAATGATGTACTGCAGGAATTTGTGCAGTTCCGGATGGGAAGACGGCCTAGCTGTGGCTTCCAAGAGCGGCAAGAAAATGTTGGTCATAATTTGTTGGAAGTTCTCCATTAGTTTATTCGATTTGAAAATGTCGCTGAAAATTGTCGAAATAATTTTATTGTAAAAATAAGGATTAGGTAGACTTACTAAAGTCGGGGAATTTGAATGAGCCAACGGACGTTATCGGAGTAAACATCTGATTCTATGGCCCACTTAGCCAATTTGTCCCATTCGTCGATACTTTTTCCGTAGATGCTCAACCTGAGCTCGGCATTCTGGTACTTGGACTCCTCGAGATCACTGGCGACCTCCTTGATAATCCTCGCAAAGTACTTCCCATTCAAATAGTTATCGGTCTTCAGAAAGACCTCACGCAATCTGCTCTCGCCGATGGGATTGTACTTGGCATTGAACTTGTCGAAGCGATGGAAAGTGTTTCTATCGGCGTGCACGTCCAACATGTCCACGGTCAAATCGTATGTGGTCAAGTTCATCGACTGCAATGGAAACCCACTTAAGCTTATTTAAACTTACAGACTAATGAGTTATTTAGATCAAATCAAATAGGTGTATCAGCTATTACAATTTCCACTGATTACAATTACTTTTCAAAGTTCAAATTTCGCGCTATATTTGCAAAGCTCAAAGAATTTCTTTTCAAGCGCAACTCAACTTCCAGGCAATGGAAATTATAACATCTAATATTGCACACATTATAAAATAAAACAAATTAGACAAAAATGCTACGATTTATAAGGAAACTACGTGTTTCAGTAGTAGTCCGCAGAGCGATTATAATATGAATATGTCAATGTTGTAAGAGAAGCATGCTAAAAGGGGACGTTAAATTCTTACCTGAAAAAAATCATACAAAGACATTGTTTTTCCAAGGCAATTAATCATAAGTATCTGAGTAAAAGATACATAATGTAAAGAAAACGATGTTCAACAGATCAAAAAAAAAAAAAACTACTCGACAGTTTTGTTCTTACCTGAAACACCTCCTTCAGCGTCATCTTCTTGCCCTTGTTGTTAGTAACCACTTCATCGGCATGATTCTTTAGCGTCTTCTTGATGAACCGCAACAAGTGCTTTTGGTTCATGCAAGAGGCCGCATGGATGTGAGTGTCCACTTTGCGAATATTATAGAAATCCCTGTGCGGAACCGCTTTCTGCGAAGCCAATTCCCTCAATTCATTTAGAAGAACATGCAGTTGGAATTTTGAGGACAGATAACTTAGGCGTCGATAACAAAATGATTTTCTGCAAAATAAAAAATAAACAATCAAAATTTGGAAAACATTTTTTGGTAAAACAAAAAAAAAACTTACAAAGGACCATCAGCAATCATATTACACATGTTATTCATATCGGTGATAAAGGTGTCTAGATCCGGATAGGGATAATCACAACATTTGCCATTGTTCATATCGTTTTCATCTTTGTATACATGAAAGACGCCCTTGTGAGACTTGAAGACGTGTTGACTTTCTTCTAAAACTGGCGCATCCCAGGGGTTTGCGCTGCCCGAAGGCGGATGAATTCCGTGTTCTATAAACAGATCCGTAATTACCAACAATTTCCAAATCAATTAAGCTGATTGAACAGTAAAACAGCCTATTGGTAGCTTCTAGACCTGACCTTTAAGGTGATGTACACTGATCATTAAGCTACTGATCTACATGCTATGCACAAAAACTAATTGTTTAATAGCACTATTCGAATTAATCACTAAAGTCTAATTTATTAAAGGTAATTGGGAGTAGGAAGCGAGCGTGAGGTGGCCGAAACCTTTACCTTCAAGGAAAACTTTATCGAAGGATGAGTCTTCGCTTCCCGGTTCAAAGTCGATACTATCAACGGGAGTCTGCAGCTTCATGTTTTGCCTTTTATTAACTATAGTGCACACATTGCTTGCAATCATTAGCTGTTACATATTCTATTCTACTGCTTTTTTGTGTGTTGGTGGTTTTTTTTATGGTGCAAGGGATGAATAGCATTTACAGGACATTCACAAAATCTTTTGAGAGATAATTTTAAAAGTATTGTTTTTTTTTTGAAGAAACAATCAAAATTTGATATGATTCCTCCATTGTTTGTTTTTATATAGAATTTCAGTATTTCAATTTTATATATTTGAAAAAATCCATAGAATTTGAAAAATGATTGGTTGATCAAAATTCATATACAGATCAAATTTAGATTTTTGTATAACTTTACTAACTGAATAAGGAAATTTATAAAACTTTGAAGATACATTCAAAATTTGATATGATTCTTCCTTGTTTATTTTTTATATAAAATTTCAGTATTTAAATCTTATATACTTGAAAAAATCCAAAGAATGAATTGAAAAATGATTGGTTGATCAAAATTCATATCCAGATCAAATTTTGATTTTTGAATAACTTCACTAACCGAATCAGGAAATTAATAAAAGTCTAATATCTTCAATAAATTCATTGTAATGTTTTTTTTTTCAAATTTAAAATTCATAAAACAACTGAATTTAAAAAATGAAATTACCAGAAAATAAATCTTAACTTGATCAAACGTCCATCTAAATGCATGCCAACTAACAAAGGAGTTTTGTGTGTCTCAAAAGTGATAACCAGCAAGAAACATACCTTCGATGGTCTGTTTATCGTCGTGATGTCCATCAAGGTTTTGCTCGGGATTCAAAAATCTTGCAGCAGTTACCGAAAACGATTGATGCGATAACTTCATGTATCTCTCTCTTATCTTCAAAGCATCGACCAGCAATTTGGAAGCAGTTGTTAAGTCTTCCAAAGGAACCTATATTATTATTACAAAGGACATTAAATCAATAATCAATATTTATCAAATTATCAAAAATTCAATAAAATGAAAACTCCAAAACTTACTCCACTGGTATCCTCACCCGATATGGACACTCTTTGAAAGTGGGGCACAATTTCGTGCTCGTAAATGGGACAATTGGCCACATCGTCTTCTCCTCCAACTGATGATGGTTCGTAAAAACTTTTGCGGTCTTCTTGTACCCTGAGAAAATAAATAAAGTAATTATTGATTTAGTCCCTTAGATGGAGTTGTAAAAAAATTAACATTGCTACCAAATATGGTACGGCTGATAAAGCCATTCCGAGTCCAGCATATCGAATGACAGGTGATTCATTGTGAAATGGCTCTTTTATTCACTTGTCACATGCAATTGTTAATTAATAGTTTTCTAAGGGTAATTTGCGTTTATATTTACAAATAGGTTGAGTATTTATACCGGTGTTGGGTACATCATTAAATTGGTATTGACTTTGTTTCAAGGATTAATGTTCCTATTTAAAATAGATATTCACCAAAGGGTTGAAAAGGATGCTTAGTGCTGTCAGTGTTTACATAGTAATTAAGTTAATTGGGCAAATTAAAATAAAATAAAAGGAGTTTAAACTGTTTATCTGTCTCTTTTTATTATTCAAATAAGTTCAAAATAAACCATTTATTGAGTACTTTTTTATGACAATTTTATAGGATAAAAATATTTTTTTACCATTTTATTTGCCTTTAACTTATTTGTGCGTACTTTATTACGCAAAACCAAAATGCTGCAGACAATTTTTATATAAAATTTAAATCATAATGTGAAAAACTGTATGCGAAAAAATAAACAAACATGATATTATTATTTTTTCATATAATATCGGTTATCATAACCGAATCAGTTTTCAATTTATCTCTGCTACCCACAGATTTCTTATAATTACTCGTATATAAAGTGATAAAATAATTATATCATATTTGCTTATTATTTCGCATTCAGTTTTTCGCATTATGATTCCAATTTTATATGAAAATTGTATGCATCATTTTGGTTCAGATGAAGCCTACGGAATTCGGCTAATAATATTAGCGGGGATTAATCAATCCATCTATAACAACAACGCTACATCTAATATTTAAGAAGAAGTCTACGCCCAAAATAAATTTAACAGTTTGTCATAATTAGTAAAAAAAGAGTAAAATCATTAAAATAATGAAATCAAAATTATACCCGTATAGTGGAGAATATGTGAGAAGAGGCCGAAAAACTAAGAAACTGACTTGTGTCCAGCGCAATTAAATTTTCCGAATTTTCTGTAAATTATGTACTTGTAAAATAGCATTAATATAAAAAAAAAATGAAATTTGGTAGAAAATTTTAAATCATTTTAAAATTAAATTAAATTATTAATTATTATTATTAATTAATTAATTAATTATTAAATTATTAAATTACATTTTTATAAGTTTCACCAAAATTTATTGAAGTAATATGCAGGGAATCCCATTTTGAGTTGGTTTGCATGGCCATCTTTCAGAATAATTAAAAATGGAGACAGAGATTCGGTTAATTAAATGGGCAAAGTTTTGCTGAAATATATCTTCAATATACTCCCATTTGCAAAAATGGAAGATGTGTCCTAACTGTCGATTCCTTTCAAAAAATTTTTTCAAGAAAACAATTTAACATATGAAAAATGAAATAATTGTTACCAATAGATGTTTTTAAATGGATTCATATTAATTCAAAACAATTTACGCAGCTTACTTGATTTTTGAGCAAAAAACCATAAATGGCTAGTTTTAATAAATACTTTTTTTTCTAAATTCAGCGATATGGTACCCCATAATTTGGACTATAAGTCAAAATGAATAAAATAAGATAATGTAAGAAATCTTATCACCGATATTTCTTAAATGTTGGTATTAGAAACTTTAGGGTTGCACAATTTTGCAAAAGCGGCTCTCTGATATTTTGCAATGAAAGTTTTGTATCAGTACGGTGAAAAATAAAAATTAGATGAGAAAGAATATAAGTAATTTTACCCTCAAGGAATTCTTTATTAATTATAGAAACAATAATTAAGTAAACCTAAACAAACAATATTTTAATCAGCCAAAAGAAATATACAAGAAGATGTTTGTTTATTTTTCTATTAATAAATTCTCAAACAAAAAACCTAAAAAAAATAGAAGGATGATAAATGTTGACAACTTCATTAATGATTCCTTCATTCAGTAGAGCGGAAAATAATTAATAGAATAATTTAAATATACTTTTTTTGTTAAAAAAAAATATTAAAATGATAAGAAAAATACTATTAAAGACACTTGGGAAAAGATCCTTAAATAAAATGGAAAAAAGTAAACACTTTGGAAAACATTAACTGAAAGAATTTAAATTTATTAATAGTATTCGAAGGCAAAATTTGTAATTTAAAAATAAATCCACGTATTTATAGCAAACGAATAACTTAAAAATCTACAAAATGAAATATTTGATTATTTAATCGTTTAATTAAAACTAAATAAAACTAATAATTACATAAGTACAATTAATTATGTAGATATTGAAATAATTTTTTTCACTTACTTGACATTTATTTGTCTCTGAATGGCAAGTTTCTTTTCGATTTGTTCGATGGGAAACTGTGGCACTTCATACGGGGCTGAAATCTCGTTGGGAAGATCATGTTCGGAACTTCCTGGGAACCGCGAATTTCCAAACGAAGGACTTTCGCTGCCTAAAATCACAGACGAAAAAACGAGAATAAATTAATTACCCAATAAAAAACATCACTGAACGACCTTTAGACCAATAATAAATATGCAATAGATGAACAAATAAACATTCGGACTTACACTCGGAAATTTTTCGCACTATATTTCCAAATTCATCTTTGGACCAATTCAGGTCCAGCAAACTATTGCAAACAGGAATGTCCATTACTTTTCAGACATACCACAAACACTTAAATCGATTGCTAAGTGGTTTCTAAATTTCAAAAGCCAAAATAAAGAAACAGAAGAAGTTAACAGTATATTTAAAACAGTACTTCGTGCAAGGCCACCACGACACGTACTAAATGTAAAATTGATAAATTTTATGTTGTTGTAACTGCTACGTAACTAACTGTCTTGAACGACACTGAATTGATGAGCGCTGATGAAACACACCAAACCAATATAATTGGATTACTTATCTAAAACCCCTCAGTCGTAATTAAATTATCAGCTGTAAACATAGTTATTAATTGGATTGCCGAAGGAGTCATACATTGTATTATGTGCAATTTAATGTAATGTAATGGAACTTTTTCCATTCTATATTTAGATAGTTTCGCGAAAAAAGTTCAACGTTTTTTCATGAATGCTTTTTTTTACTTCTGAGAAAACGTAAATTTTTTTTTCTATGAGTCTACAAAGTGCTATTTTTTCTTTAAATTTGTTTTCTATGAATTTTTCACTGAACCAGTCGTATTAATAGCTTAAGTATGGTCAAAACAAATATGCATATGTAAATAATAATGAAATAAGTAATATTAATTGCAACTGCATTTAATATATTACTTTTTAATAACGGTTTCTTTATTTCAATTAATTAATAGAGTTGTATTACATTGCTTAGTAATTATGAAGTATTTATAATTACATAACATTTCTTAGCATTGATTACTTACAGTTATCTTTTTTCTTTTAATTTATACAGGGGGTTTTCGTTAAGTGGGAGGGCAAACAAACTTATTTCTTTCTTCTTCTTTGCTAATTTAAGCAAATGCTTCATTATTACAAAATATTTGCAACTTTATGTTATATTATTGGTTATTCCGGAAGTTGGAACTCATGTAAATTAATTAAAAGAAATACACCAATTTTAATTTCAAATTTTGATTCTTCAATAAAAATAAAGTTGATTTTGGGGAAAACAATTATTAATTGCGATTCGTTTAAGAAATTTCAGCCACTTCCGGATATTTACAACTAAATGTATGTCTCAAAAAGAAAATCAAATATTTTTCAATTTCAAGAAAATTTAGTTTTTTTTTTTCAGTATTTTTTTATTATTGTTTATGAGATATCTATTCATGCAACACCCTGTTCAATTTATTATCATTGAAAATAAGAAATTAACCGGAAATGGGCGAAATTTCAAAGAGGACGCGCGATATAAAAATGTTTTTACAAAATAGTCATTATTTAAATTAAGTAGGCCAAAAATAAAATTAAAATTTATGTTCTCCTTATAAATGAACGAAGTGAGTAATAAAAAATTAAGTTTCTGTTATGGCTGTCTATATATCAATGCCCTCCCGACGCTATTTTTCTTTTTCATTTATAATGCGGGGAATAAAATTAAATTCAAAAAGAAAATAACTTACTGGGTAACCAATATCACAAACGATAGTAATTGGATAATTTTAACATTTTTAAAGAAAGAGATTCAATTGAATGAGCAAAATTTGATACAATTTTAAGCTCTTTTTTGCAAAAACAAATATTTCTCTTGGATCCCAAAATATCTGGAAATAACTAAAAATCATCGATTTCTTGGAAAATAAAATTAGTAAAAAACTAAAAACTAAACTAAAACTGTATAGGATTGGGATAATAACTTTCCCCGATAAATACTTTTAAAGAGAATATTATGTAGCTTACTTGACTTTTGAGATAAAAAAAATAAGCTTATGATTTTTTTTATCTTTGATGATTTTATGAGGATGCCATAAAAATTGATAAAATAGGATATTTTAGGGGAAATAAATAGTTAGCTTTTTAGATAAATAATTCCATTAAAACAATTTTTTATATGAAAAAAATAGCCATAATTGATATTAATTGATATTTTTAAATTTTTAAATGAAATCTAATTAATTAAAAGTAAATATATTTTTAAAAGAAATCATACTTATGTAGTTTTTTTTTCAGATTACAATATTACTTCAAAAAAAAAAACCTAAGAATATAAGTTAATTTTTATAAATTATTTACATTCTGTTTAAAGATATACCATTGGCAATAATTATTACTTTTTTTGGGTTAAATAGTTGCCTTGAAATCAATTATTTCAAAAATCGATAATTTTTTTAAGTTTCTACGGGAAAACTTTCACGGAACCAGAAAACAAATAAAATTTTTGTCTGTAGTAACGCAATGAGCATGGAATTCCATCAATTTCAGAATAATTTTCTTAAAAAATATAAAAGTTACCCATGCAGAATTTGAGAAAATCACCACTCGATAATTTTTAAGTGAAAAGCAGTTCTTTCAATACAAACTGAAACCAAATTTAACAGTTAGTTAGAATTGGCATCATAAACTGCTGAAATTAGCACTTCAAGGAACAAATTGTTGTCGTATTTTTAAAATAATAAAGTAAAAGAAAAATCATTAATTTTTCATCTACATAAATAACAAAAGAAAGCTCTTAAATTTTACTTTACAAAAACAATCAAATCAACATTTTTTATTTTATTTTAGAACCTACTTTGAACAAAAAAGTGACATCAAGTGAAACAAAAAGCAGAAACCGGCAGAAATTTAAGTGGACTGCAAAACTAGTACGCGCTGCAGAGTAAATTAATTAGTAATCCAAACAAAAAAGGGAAGCTTATAAATAGCGCTGTAGCCAAGGACGCCTTTTACGATCAGCAGAGTGGGCAAAATGGGAAAACTCGAACGCAAATACACACAGATATGCACTCTATACGAGGATTAGAAATACATCTAAGAAGTATTTTCGGAAAAGCGACTTTATAGACTGCACATAATTAATCACTAATTTACCTTCGTCGAAAAACGAATTCAGTCTAATGTAGGTAGGAGTGGTGCCGTGAATATCGACCGCCTCCTCGCTACTTTGATGCGAGATTAGCAATCCGCGCGAAGACATCTTCGAAGTGGTGGCTGCTGCGACATGTACCAATTGCTGGCGGAAATATTCGCAATACTACTAGATATGAAATGATCTCGTCGCGACTATCTCTTTGTCGGTCTTTGGCCGTACTACACAAGCATGTCGAACACAGAGCCAATTATACCCAACAAGTCCGAAAATAAATCCGTCACACAATTCGAGAATGAGAATATTTTCCTATAGGTATATGATGCACATTTACGCGAATCTTCTGTGTGTGAAAATTCACATGTAGAAAAAAAAAATGAAAAAGAATTGCTGGGACGCGAAATGCCGGGTAAATATTTGCACGGCGGCGACGTTGTTTTTCCTACTTGACCGCATAAATTATTATACGCTGCTTCCATGCATGTGGAATTTTCCTTCAGAAAATGGAAAGGAAACTTGTGTATCGATCGATCGAGGTGAACCTGCCTGGCACCACCGAATTCAGTTCTTTTCTGATATTTGAATTTGCAATTTTGAATTAGTACTTATTTAAATGCAATTTTTCTTAAATCGGAATAATATTTTTTGTAAAAATTAAATAAAATAGAAATTAAAAATTAATCAAAATAATTAAAAAAGAAATAATAATAGACTGGTGCCTCTTAGGTTGCTTAATAAATTAACTATTTTTTAACGGACTTAATAATTTCTTTTTGGTCAAATGAAGTAAATAAAAGTAATTAAATTTTAAAAGATGTTAAAAAATAATAATTTTGGCAGAAAAACCAATAAAAATAATTAGTGAATTTTGCAAAAATAGCAATGGTCGGTACTCGTCTTGTTTTCTTAAATCGCAATTTAGCTTTTTGAAAAAATAAAAAATAAATAAAATGGAAATTACAAATTTTACAAAATTTAAAAAATTGACGGGTGCCTCTTAGAAAATTTGATTAATTCAATATTTTTTAACGGACTTAATATTTTCATATTGTTCAAATGAACTAAAAAAAAAAGTATTTAAAAGTAAACAGAAGAAAAAAAATAATTTTGGCTGAAGAACTGATAAAGATAATTTATAAATTTTGCCAAAATTGCAATGACCGGTGCTCGTTTTGTTAAATCTTAAATCGAAATTAGACTTTTTGAAAAAATAAAATAAAGTGGAAATTATAAATTTAACAAAATTGAAAAAAAAAATGACGGGAAAATTTGATTAATTCATTATTTTTTTAACGGACTTAATATATTATTTTGGTCAAATGAAGTAAAAAAGGTACTTAAAAGTTAAAGCAATAAGAAAATTAATTTTGGCAGAAAAACCAATAAAAATAATTAGTGATTTTTTTTTGCAAAAATTAGCAACGGCCGGTGCTCGTCTTATTAATAAAGCAGATAATATAATATAATAGAGTTTATATGATATGAAATAAGACGAAATTACATCTAGCATAGAAAACTGCTTTACTGCTTTACTAACACTTCATTGTGAATTTAATGACGCTCATTTTATGTAACTGATATTAGATATATTTGCAATTAATTAGTGCTTGGGCGTGTTAAATTTATAAGTCTTTAAAATATCAATATAATTTATTTATTTTAAGATAATATGACGCTACACTTATTGTTTATTTATTGTTTTAAAATAATCAGTTCAAATAAACAATTGTAGATTAATTACATAGCTATATGCATAAAATAAACACACAAATAAAAGTCTTTACACGTGTTGATTATTAAAAGATCATTAATGTAAAATGACTACTACTATTTAGATTAGCTTTCGAAGTTTTTGAAGACTAATTAATATACCTATGATATAATTCATTTAATTATAAATTATACAAAATATTAAATTTTAATTTTTTGGGACTTGTTTATTAGAAATTATTATAGTTAAATGGATGCATTATTAAATTTCTTAACAATTTTGTTATCTTAAACTTAAACAAATTTCTAAGTTCAATATTCCAATCACACAAAGAGGAATTTATCCGTTATCTTTTCTATTTGTAATTTGAGTTTAGTGGTTGAAGATAAATGTAAAAATAATAATATACAGAGTGTTTTTTTTTTTTTAGATAGGAGGTTACTTTTAATGGGATAAATACAGGGTGTCCCATTTAAGTGGTCTCCGTATATTGTGGCTATAATAATAAAGATATTTTTAATTTGATTTTTGTATATTGTAAGGACTTAAGGAAACTACATTTTAAAATT
>JASKGO010006907.1:0-42910 GCA_030556065.1 Holobus sp. GC000080 | reverse complement strand
TTTTATTTTTTCAAGGGTTATCTCTTATTATTTTGTGTGTAATCACTGATTGACTTAATTAATATTAAGTGAAAAAGACAAATATTGTGTATGCATTGCAATTCGAAACGCAACTTATGAAAGGAAAACTCATTAACTGTTTGGAAAATCATTAAAGCCCATTTTGCAACTGGCAAATTGCACGTACTTTCAACATTTGAAAAAAGAAATGTATTAAACTAATGTATGGCTATTTATTATTCAAAGCAAAAAAATTGTTATTAAAATTGTGAAGAAACCGAAACTAAATGTAGACCATTAAGCAATTTATTTATCGGAAATGTTTATTTTTTTACACTGTAGGTACCTTTATGCTCCAATAAACACATTAAAAAGCACTGTTCACTAATAATGACGAGATGTACGGGTACCAAATTTCCCCACCCCTCTCAACCCTTAAAACGATTGCCCATATCCAATTGAGCTATAAATTATTTACGTTTTTGATAAGAACATGTTAATGAAGGCTTAAATGTTAAGCAAACATTGCGTACGATGCGATTATGAATAGTTAGACCGCGGCAAGCGCTGATAAAGAGCCAACTTACGAGTGCCTCGATATTTTCCGCGGTGAACAACATCGTTGTTGCACTGACAATTCTATTGAAAAGCACTCGGAAAAAACACTTCGCTCTCGGCTATTATTGTTGTCGTCTTCCAGTACGGAGCAATGTTAGCGAATGTGGGGCCGTTGCGCGCTGACGTCTTTGCGGCGGCCTGCAGGTATTCCCGTCGCGACGACAACGCCGCCCCCAACAATCAATACCTACATGCGCCCTGCGACCTTTTACAGCTATCAAAAAACACGAAAAAAAAAAAGAACCCAGAGCACGTGTTTTCAACCCGCGAAAACCGTTTCTATGAATAAATAAAATCCAAATAAAAATTTTGTGCCTATACCTTACTTAAAATTACTCATATCCCAATACTTTATGAATTGCCTTGGCTTCGATGTTGCTTAACGGCTTTAACCCAATTCCAACGATTCTGGGCTCGTGTTCCAAATCCCTTAATTGGCACACCTTATCTTGTATTTCCTTCCGCAGGGACTCTATTTCTTCATCTGTCTTTTCTATATCTACTTTGACAAAATGTAAACTTAAATTTAATGCATCTTTTCAAAATTGAAAAACATACCATCTTTTAAAACTGATAGAGCAATTGATTTGGGAAACTGCAGATAGCTAGGGCCAACTTTCAGAAACGTTTGATTGCAATCACTTTTCTGTAATGCTCTATAAGCTTCATTAAATTTGTTTCTGGCATTGGACAAATCTAACTTCAAATGTTTCTTTGACAACACTTCATGTGCTACTGTCTCTACTTCCTCTAAGTAAATCAGTGTTTTATTCACATCCGAATCAACCATAATTTTATAGAAAGTTGCACGCGCAATTACCACCGTTTTTAACACTGAATTAGAATGAGGTTAGAATGCGAAAGAATAATAATTTTCTTAGAGCCATCTTAGGCAACTTTGTCCGCACTGGTAAATCAAGTCTTTGCTACAGTAAACCAAAATTGTAACAAATTTTGGAAAGTTTCCATCAATTTAACAATAATATAATAAAATTCAACTGAGAAAACATACAAGTCATTTTATTGTTGGTTGTTTCTTCTAGCAGGAGATAGAGACTGCATACTTTCGATATTCTTTCTAACGCACAATTCCATAAAACTAACTGCAGTCAATAAACCATATCCTAGTAAATCCTTTTGCACATCTACTTCGTTCATAAACATGTCTTTGTATTGATTGGAAATTTTAATAGGACTACACGGCAAATTGTTGTCATTGTTCAGTAGTTTTTGAACAATATCAATGGAGGTAACTTTTTCTTTACCTACATAAGTTTTAAACAGACGCGAAGTGGTATACTTTTTTAAAAAGAAAACCCTATTTGTAAGAACTACATTTGAAATACTTTCGTTAGTTGCATGTCCTTTTAAAAGATTCAAAAGTGCAACTAGCATTGCAATAAGTTCAAGATTTGGCTTATAAAACTGTTTGAATGCTTGAACAGGTGCACTTTGCCTATCTGATTCCATTACATACACATCAGCATTTGGTACTAACTGGACTATATTAAAAGCAAACTCATAGATATTGCTGAGGTCCATTTTCATTAATGATTCATCAATTTTAGCATAATCCCAACCATCCACTTCATTGTTTTCTCGGATTAATTTGGTCCAACTGACGCCGATGGGTGATATGTGTATGGAACTTACAGATCCTATATCCTACAAAGTATTTTTTTTTAATTTAATCTTCAATTTCTTTTTTAAATGCTAAACCTCTATAGAATTTTTGCTGAGTGTTTGTGTCAAGAACTGCTTTTGCTTACTGCCTTCCTTCAAAGCTTTCCAATTCTTATTGAGAATGCTATTACAAAATTTAAGTAAAATATTTTCTCCCACACTTTCAACTTCCAAAATGTCTGACATTGTTTCAAATTGGCCATTTTTTCTTTTCCAGGATTGCAAGTGTTTTACTCTACCTTTACTGATGTCATACTTTAAAAGTTCCTCTTCAGATGATTTATTTAAGATTTCCAATATATTGTTTTCCTGTTCAACTGTATACTTGGACTTAAATGATAATTCACTTGGTGAACATAGATACCTTATCTAAAACAATTAATTTAATGTGTGGACTACATCAAAATAATTTATGAAATTATACCTTATTGAATGAAGCATGGAAATTCAAAATTTGAATAATTTTCCTAGTGAACATTTTAGTTATTTCAATCCTATTTGAGATAGTATTTAATTATTTATCATCTTCGATTCAAGAAATTGAGGTTACTTTTGCAGCCTTGGTAGTTTTTGTTTAATGAGTTGTCTACAAATGAAATCAAGGAGCAGAGGAAAAGCAAAAGAGAAAGCCCATGGTTGATATAGAAACAGAAATAAATTAGGGACAGCAAGAATGACAAAAAAAAAGATTGGTTTATTAGGTAAAATTGTTGTCAAGTTTAAAACAACGGTTGTTATAAATGAAGCCATCTTTGTTTTATTGACGCCATCTTGTTATCCATTTTTAACAATGCTCTATGAACATAGACTACTATTTAGAAATCATCAATGTATGCTACGTTTTCTAAAACCACTCTTTTATTTAAGAAAAAAATTGCTATTGCATAATCTAAGGCAAAATGAATTTTTCCTCAATTTTAACATTAACCTAAGCCATTAAGAGTAATTGTTGTTAATATAAACAATCAAACTAAAATTTGACCTTAAAACTAGCAAGGAAAAACAAGCAAATGAATAGATCAAAATGTAAGTATTAATTCAACCGCCAGAGAGCACTAAATTCGATAAACTTGCACCTCCTCTGACAGAGCTGCGTCTGCGCGAAATCCCGCTTGGCCTGTAGCAACCACACGGTGCCATCAGGCGGCATCAAGTGAACGAAGGTGCATGAACGCTAGAGATCTCCCAATATATCGTCGGTTCTAAATCTACAGATAGTTCCCAATAATTCCGGTCTTTGTTTCTTCTGTCAACTCACGACTTGACTTTTGGAAGCCCAAGTAATTAGGATTCGGTAAGAGCCCTCTTTGTATTTCACACCTTTCGACCTTTTTTGCCGCTCAATATTAGCCCGGGGCATACATAAACTGTTATGGCGAACTGCCCAGGCTCTTCCTTCTGTAGTAAATAAACTAGGGTTTTACATACAACGAAAATCCTCTTGGTTTACGATACCTAAAAACCACATGATATTCGGGTTGAAACCTAAATTAGGTTGCAAAGCAAACATGCGCATATCATCTGCGCAGTCACATAAGTTGAAACCTAGGCTTCACGTTCCAAATTCCTATCATTCTATGGTATTTCTGATATCCGAAAGGGTATCCCTAAAGGCTACCTAAGACTCAAGGCTTGGGGAAAAGAAAACTGCTGGGTTTACCGAAATGAGCACCTTTGATCGTTTGGCGATGATTAAACAAAGACCAAGCAACTACTTTGCGATGTTGCCCTATCAAATCAAACCTATAATTATCAATTTTTGACGTGGCAGTATTTATTGCCCACACCAAATCTACAATATTGGGTGAATTGATTAATGACTACTATTTTGATTATTATTATTATCATTTTTTAAATGTTTTAAATTTGGAGAGATTGAGTGAAAAACTGTTTGACTGATAAGCAAATAAACCCCAATATTGGGCTTCAAAATCCGAAGGCTGAACAATGACCTGTCGTGAACGTCACGAGAACAAGATGTCGGCCATGTTGTGGAGCAGCAGAATAACATAGTAGTCGAGGCAGTTCAGTGACGCAGCTGCGCAACCTAAATAAAAACCAGTGTTTCTAACATTTTCAAGCTTTTCGCCTAGGCATGAAAACAATTAACCCCCACGATAACAATAATATTCATATATAGGGTGTTGCAAATATATTAATAACAATATATATGTTTTCTTTTAAGGTTTGTAATTGAATAATTTTGTGTCTTTATTTTAATAATTCTAAGAGTTATAAATGAAATTAAGTATTTATTCTGAATTACATAAACTTCTTAGCAACAACGCAAAAGTAACATGGTGTAAAATTCCAATGCAAATGTTCAATGCGCAAGCGCTTAAAAGGTCGATGGAGATCTTTGCAAATCAATTTTCCGAATTGACATTTTAGAATACTGCCGTAATAGCTTTAAGTCATTTTTTTTTGTTATTTTAATTTTGCAATCAATTTTAATTAGGTTTAAAATAAAGTACATTTTTATCTGTTAATAATTAATCTATTATTAACATTTCCTAAATGCCCCATGTCATTGTTTAACAAAAAAATGTATATACAGGGTGATCAACCAGCAACTGTTGAAATAAATTGTTAAATGTCAAGTTTTACGCGTTTTTCTTTATTTTCTATAACACGTTGCCATGTTGATTTGTTGATTGATATTTCAAAATGGCGTCATTAAGACGCAGTTACTTATTTCAATTCTTTCTCATTCTCAATTAAAGCGATAGACGTTAGCCTGTGTGGCTAGACTTTTGGATTTTTCTTTTCGGTTCTGATAGTTCTGTGGTAATTGCAATTAAAGAAGACTTATGAATTCGACGAAAGAACCCCATCGTAACTATTTTGAGGTTAGCTCAATTTTTGATATATTTTCTTAATTCTTCCTAAGGCATTTTATTATTAAAAATTAATTCCCCTTACAGAATTTCTACAATTTAATTGACATTAAGGACAATATGAATGATAAACCCTTGTCTGATGATGAATGTGGGATGGACTTGGAGTTAATAGTTTCAGATGATGAAGGAGGTATTTTAACATTCCAAAATATAGATTTTTGGCAATGGTGTAATAATTTGATGTCTTTCAGAAATCAACAAATCCAAGGAAATTGAAATTCCTAATGAAATTGACAATGATAGTGAAAACAAAAGAGAAGATAAAAAAGGAGAGAAGTTATCAACATCAACAAAAGAAGATACTTGTCTAGATGAGAGTAAAGATGACATAAGCAATAGATCAATAGCTAGCCTATCAGATATTCTAACTTTAAGTAACAAAAATGAAGAAAAAGTAGAGGGCCAATCAGATGCTGCTGGCCCAACTGAAGAAGCTGAACAAAATTCCACTGAAGTCACACCAAGTGATAAGGAGGATAATCAGTTGGATTCTGGGACAGTCCACAATGAACCTGCTCTTAGCCCCAAGGCAGAATCTGAGGAGAGTGATTCATTATTGAAGGTGTGTGAAGAGAAGACTGTCCAAGCTGATGAAATGGATTTCATCAAGGCCCAGGAAGAGGAATTGAATAAGGCTGCATTGGAGGAAGAAAGTGATGAGGCAGATTCCACCAAAATGGTTCCTGAGCAGTCGGAAAGCAGTTCCCTTTCCGAAAACGTAGAGATGGATATTGAAGAAAGCGCTGTAATTCTCGAATCAAATTCGAAACAAAATAATCCAGTCGCACAAGATCCCGCGATACCAGCTAAGGCTCAAGATGAAGAAAGTGATAAAGAGAATAAAGACGAAGAAAGCGATAAGGAGAATAAAGAGGAAGAAAGTGATAAGGAGGATAAAGTTGAAGAAACTTCTAAGCCTATTTTAGCACCAACTGTTGAAACAGGTAAGTGTTTTTTTTTAATGAAATTTGAGGATTCTTTGAAAGATAGTTCAGACATGTGTACTAAAAATTTGCTTATCGCTTAGCTCCTTCAGAGACATCAAAAAAGCGGCCATCGGAATCGCAGATGCCAAACAATGATGCAAAGAAAGTGAAACTTGATGAAAAAGTAAAGTTGAGCTCGATCGCAAAATTCCTGATGGACAAAACTCTAGCAAATATGACGCGTGAACAGTTGGAGTTCTTTATTTTAGAAAAAGTTGGTGAATCTATAATATATAAAAGTAAGGTCGGAGAGTTACAAACGAAGTTATTAAAGAAACAAACCTCGATTGATCAACTTAGAGCGGATGTGGCTACGCTAAGTAAGACCACTAAAGACTTGTTTTTAATAAATGAAAAACTCGTGCAAGATTTGCGCCGATTCAAAAGTGATCCCTCAACTCCCTTGCTAATTCCTAAGATTACCAGATCTGTGGGTTTGCAAGTGGTAATGCCCGTTGATTGGAGAAAGGTTCAGACGACGCAGATGAAGGTGCAAGCTACAAAAGTACCTATTTCAAAAGTGGGACTCTCGCCAATTGGACCCAAGAAGATACTGCCAGCTCCTAATGTACGTAATATTTTCCTAGCGATTGAAGAGATTTCATCTCGAAATTTACAGCGATCGCCGCCCAAGAACATGATTAGGAAACCCATTACACCGAGGACATCAAATGTCAACGGCAAAATTGCCCAAGTACCCCCGCCACAACCTATTGGACAAGCTAAAGGAGTTATAGATCTCACCGACGAGGATGACCGCAGAGTTCCGCCGACAAAGTTGAACGGCTTCAGTGGCACACCTCAAAATTCTCAGCCGCCAAACGGAACAAAATTGGTTATGGTACCCAATAAACAAACTCTAATGGTCAAACTGGGTAGGTTACGTTACATATCATGCAAAATCATGTAATTCTGATGACTGGGATCATTGCAGGCACTAACCATTCTTCCGCTCCAGTCCCTTTAGCAAAATCACATGTACAAAATTTTCCTATGCTCAAAAGCGTCCTTAACAAAGTACCCCCACCTCTGAAACCAGTGTCCTCTCCAACGATAAAAACTAATAGACATCCTGCGCCCTTACCACTTACACCAATAGTTGTCACTAGTCCATCGTTAAAAGCTCCTCCGCCAAAGCCGCACCTGGTTCTAAACAAAACCAAGTGCGGTACCGGCATCATCCTTTCCTGGAAGATGCCGTACAATTTGGAGAACTTCGAGGAGATCGTCCATTACCAACTGTTTGTCTATCAAGAGACGCGACTGGAACCGTCAACGGAAAACTGGAGTAAAATCGGGGACGTTCAAGCGCTAGCACTGCCGATGGCTGTCACATTGACGCAATTTGCGTTGGGCAATCGCTATTACTTTGCTGTGCGTGCCGTGGACTCGCATAAAAGGCACGGCCCGTTCAGTGATTATCAAACAATTTTACTTTAATTGTTAGAACATGTGTACAAATGATAGGAACTTATTATATTAATTAGCTATTTTTTTAATTTAATTTTGTTCATTCCTTTGCATTGCATAATATTTTATTTTATTTGCTCTTATAAATATAAATGAATAATTTAAATTAACCCTACCTCGTTATCTTTACCGAAAAATAGGCACTTGTTTCTCCATGGGTATTTTGCTGCATTCACTAACAACGACGAAAACGCACTTGTTTCATGTTTGTTTACAAACAGCAGATGATCGCATATTGGATTGCATGGGTGAGTAACCAACATTACATCAATTATTTTGCATAACCGCCATTTTTTCCACCAATGGAAATAATTTCGCATATTTTTATCGAAAGATTTTATTTTAAATTATAAATAACAACAAATAACATAGAATATATGGAAATATAATTCGTGTATAACAAGGCAGTACATTTTTAATGACCATTTGAACTTACAAGAATGTTGTTTATTTACTAATAAAAATGAAATCTTGGCAATAATAGGGTTTTTTTTTTGTTCAAATTGACAATGTGTATTTTGCACGTTGTCATTGTTAAAAAGAAAACTAACAAAGGACAAAGAAAAGAATTAAAATTTAATACAAGTTGCCTTTACAATTGGCATCAGTGAGCGACGACTGTCTTACGTCGACGTCCTTATCGATCTGCAGGCGCCTCAGAACGGTCATCAGACTATCGTAGTGTTGGTTCTCCGGATCCCGGAAATAGTCTGTCAAATGTAAAACACACTTAGCGCGTGAAACAGAAACGTAGTATTTGTGTGGCTTACGTACCGTTAGTGATAATGTAATTAGCAATGGTTCGGCCTACAACTAAACGAACGTTAGCAACCGGATCCCAGCTAAGATCGACGAGATGAGGCATTACTTCGGAAGCGAATTGTTCAATGGGTAGCGCCTTCGATACTAAAAGCTCAGCGCACAGCATTACAAACGTTTGCCGCAGTTTCCACTTTTTGGAATGTGCAAAGGTCTCGGCAAACTTGACGAGCAATCTGGGAGCGAGTCCCGGCTCGATACTGATGTGCCGAAGCAGTTCGGCGACCAATTGCAAAGCGATCTGCCGGACGGCCGCTACCTTGTCGTTCAGCAGTTTGTGGGCTATGAGCGAAATGTGTTTGGCAGCTTCAGCGGGCGTGAACATGTTTACCGACAGCAGAAGTTGCTCGCCGAGCTCATATCTGTACCTCCAGTTTAGGACGCGGTTGTCCTCCAGGAAGAACGCCAAGTTCGGAAGATACAGAGACCGTTTTGAAGGGTTCAGTAACTGAAACACCAAACGTACCATCAAACATACGCATTTAACTTAACAGTTGCAAACAAATACGATTGATTAAAGTAAATCATAGTCTGCCTTATACAAAAATGTCTTCATTAAGTAAAATATTCGTGTTGTATTTGATATAATCATCAAAACTTTGAATTAAAAAATAAACGAATACTAAATTAAAACATAACTTACTCTTAGGAAATGGGCTAGATGTTTTAAAACGCCTATTCGAACTTCGTCCAAGTCTTTAATGATGAACTCATTAAAAATGGGAGCCAGATTGCTGGACGCCACGTCCGGTCCCCAGATGAGGGCCAACTCGTGCAAACTGCTAGCTAGCGTATGACGAACCTTGTATTGCATATTGGAGGCCAAAATGTCGACGGTGTTTTTCAGCAAATGAGAGTTGCTACTTCCCAGCGTAAGAGCCACGGCGGGAAGCGAATAGGCACAGTGATAAGCAATATTGTCATCGTTGTTTTGAGCGTTTTCTGGAATCGCCATCGATATGAAGTGGTCAACCAATAATTGCGGAACTATATTTTGTGGGGGATCTTGGATTTCTACGATTATTGGCGGCACATATTCTATAAACAATACATCGAAAAATTTATTAGTAAAAAAGCACAAAGAAATTTTGAGTTTTCGTATAAAAAAAAGTTCAGAAATTAACGTTGTTATCATCCTGTTTGTTTCAGAAGACCGTCGTTGTTTATCATCACCACACATTGAAATATTATATAAAAAAAAAATTAATAGAAATTATTACCTTTGATTTCACTTTCAACACAAAATGTTAAATCCATTCCTTCGTTGGTAGTTTCAACCATAGGCGAATCCTGCAAGGCGTCACTAATAGATTCCGCCTATAAAAGAACAAAATCCAAATTAACATTAAGAAACAAAATAATAACAATACTACAACAACAAATTCCACATTATTAACCATCCAATATTAACAGCAAACTTTTTTGCAAAATTAAAGAAATGAATGAAATTCAAATAATCAATTTAATGAAAAAGCGAAATGATAAAGTGAATAAAACAATTGTTAAAAATTAAAAACAAAGAAAAAAAATTTCAATCAAACTCGTACCGAATATGTAAATTATGAAGAAGCTGTCTCCAAAGGAATTGCAATATTTTGCTTTACAGGAAACGAAAAAGAAACATAAAAAAAACGTACCTTAACAGGAGAGGATGAATCCTGGCAAATGTTATCATCAGTCTTTTGCGTAGAATTAAAATCATCTAAAATATCTGGATCTAAAGGCAAAACTGGAGGCACATACCAATAATTATAGGAATTGTATAATTCCAAACTGTCCTCATTGTTACCTTCAATTATTGTGCTACCAGATTCTACGCTAATTGGCGTTACGTGATCGTTTACACTTACATCTGAATCGTCACTGCTCAAATTGATCGTTTGCAGCGACGATTCTACATCATCGATAATTAAATTTTTGATCCTTGAATTAATTGTGCTAGTCTTATCATTTGTAGTATCACAATCATTTGGTTCTATCACATTTTCATTTGATTTGTCGCATGGCTCCTTAGCTTCTTCGTCGGCATCACCCACCTCTTCCGACGGTTGTGGTGCGGGCTCAATGGGCGCATTTTGTTGTTTCCACTCTTTAAGTAGTTTAGTATATACAGGATCTTTAGGCGCCGGCTCATCAACTTCCATCGGTTCATCGCGTTGCTCATTATCTTCGGCAGCATCGAAGACATCTCTCTTTTCATTAGGCGTACCGTCGAAGATATTTGGCTGTTCTAACAGATCATCTAGCGAAAGGCAAATTAGGTGTTTTACTTCGTCCAGCGGAGTACTCGGCGAATTTATTCTGTAAAAAAGAAAACCGCAACCACCATAAGAATAGCATTTTACTCGATTTCTCTTCAAAATGATGAATTAATTAATCAGCCAGACTACAGAATATTATCTACACATTTCTTTCGGAAGACCGTCGTGTCATTTCTCATCACTTTCCTTACACAACAGACATTCGAAATCAATTTGTGCTTAAATAAGAAACTACGTACTTGAATTCGCTGCCATAAGAGTTGACCAGAACCAATTCACCCATGCTGTTATAAGCCAACGATGTAACAGTCGGATCGGCAAATGTAGATATGAATGGGCCAAGCGTCTCGAACGCCGATATCCTCACCCAACGGATCTCATCTTGGAGTAGTTGTGCAAACACCGGTGCCAGCTCGTTTCGCCGCAATTCCGCGGAACATGTGCAGGACACAGTCAGAGCAACGTCGGCGCAAGCCTTTCGAACGCCCCACACATCGTCTTTACACAGTTTCAGGTAGACGGGAAACTAAAAGATTTTTTCACCAATTACACCGATTGATAATTCTGCAGTAGAACCTAAATGCTCACCAGTACTCTTTCGAAGCATGGACGGCTAACGACGGCACAAAAGTCGCCAAAGTGCGAGGCGCACACTTTTCTAACGTAAAACAACGGATTGGAGCACAGTTCAGCGAATCTGTCTAGGAACACACGCTCGGTGACATCTCTGCCGAGGAGCGGCACTAACTTACTCATTAGCTGAAACACGAAAAAACACTTTGTTAACGTTAGCTTTTATGGCCGATGGGAAAACTGTTAGAAAAGTACTTTCTCCATTACTACTTTTTTTCTTTTTTGCTTATTCTAGTTATTGTGCGCTTATTGCTTGCATACCTTAACGCTCATCAAAGCTGGCTGTGATATGAAATCAAAAAACATTTCACATCCAGCTGATGAGTGTCACAATACACACAACAACGAACAAATGACGTTGTTGTTCTGTTTCATTGGGGCACATCATTAATAGTGCGCTCAGTGGTGGTACCCTGTTGAAATCTGAAGTTAAATTCGCTGAAGTAAACATCGTGTCGCTCATCAAAGCTGGCTGTGATATGAGTAAAATATCCATTTCACATCCAACTGATGAGAGACACAATGTTCCGGTCCTCCGTTCCGCCTATCAACACTCCGAAACTGCGCTGCCTGAAGTTTGTACGAATGACTTAACTCGTCAAAATGGCTGTGATACCCTTAATGGTTTCACAGCCAAGTTGACTGACAAGGCACCCATAATGACTGGGGTGGTAAAAAACACCCTGACGATCTTTTCGAAAATAAAAACTAGAAAAACCTAGTATGCATCTATCGTTGATTAGGCCATGCAACCGAGCTCATCAAAGTGGCTGTGATAACTGGCTTAAAATCAGGTTTCACAACCAAATTGATGAATAGGGCGCACAGCAAGAACCGTTGAGCTATCGATACCTTAAGTTATGGTTCACATTTTGTTCCAACTATGCTCATCAAAGCTGGCTGTGATAGTGAAAAAATATCTACAACAGACCAACTCTGAAGAGAACAGGCAGACAAATACTCAGACACAGAAAATCATAGACCATGAGCCAACAAAAATATCTTAGGGAATCAGCAAGGTCCACATGAAAGACAAGGTAGTGAGACAAAATTTAGAAACATCTCACTACCCATGTCTTTCATGAAGCCAATGCTTCCAAAGTATATCTCATAAATACTCATGTATTAAATCTTACAAACTAACTTAGAATCAACAAATTTTTTCGTTAACAAATTTAATACTTACAGTCACTGAATCAGAATGACAATGCATCAAATACTCCTTGAGATATTCTTTCCTTGACAGTGCCAGAATGGTGGGACACACTTGTATTTCTGCTTGTGCTTTAGTGACTAGCCCTTGCTCCAGCAAAGTAAACAGTGTCTTCTGTGCAATCATTCGAAGTATATTATCAGGATTGCCAAGGTTTCGAACCACCATGGGCAACAAATATTCCGACGTTATGTTTGCCAAAGGAGGCACTCTTTGGGCACACTCAAGGGCCAATGTGGCAACCATGGGTATTTGCTCCAATACATCCGAACGAACCAGATAATCTGGAAACAAAACCAAATCGCAATTAACAACAAGTGTCTTCCCACAATTCTATGGTTATGTTTATTACATTAGACACGCATGCCGGACTGCCGCAAAGGATGACCGGTATACCACCGGGCGGCGGCGGCGTCTGCGACACATAGTCGACAGAGCATGTAATTTCGGGTGTTGTTATACAACATCAACACACGCCCAGTCGAAAGAAGAATGAAAAAGATAAAAGAAAAAAACCTTTCCGAGTAGACATGCGGTACCACCATTTTGATATTGAGCGCGCTGCTTATCCATATTACAAATCATGCTCTTGCAGGTTAGTAATGGAATGCGAGGCAAAACCGTACAAGAGCCGAGAGCGTTTGTACGTGAAGAGAAGTCGGAGAAGTCGAAGTGGATGGACCACTTGTGAGTATTTGTGGTGAATCGCGCTTTTTTTTCACTTGCGATTGGCTTTTTGGGCGCGAATAAACTTAACAGAGCACACCACGCATGGAGAGCACGATTGGGAGCACAGCGCGGCACCACCAAGCAAGCAAGCAATAACGACAACGACGACAGTCGACACGAGAGAGAGAAGCAAGCAAGCGTTAGCGTTATGTGGAAGCCATGCCGCGTGCGTCTAGTTCATGACACTGCCGCTCCGCGGCGCAACAGTCTGAGATCGTTGGCCGCCAGTACATCGACGTGTGTTCTCTGTGTATACATATATACAAATAACGCGACGTGCATGCAACGCGTTCATTGAGGCCTCTCGCTGGCGTGCATGTACTTCAGCTACGCCCAAAGTTTGCCGCTGATGATGCTGCTCCTGCTGCTGCATAGAAGAGATATACCAAAGCATCTCTTGCGGTTAACCGTTGCCCTCATACATATCTTCATTTCAGACCAAAAAAACGCATGCAATGCACACATCCATACACAAGAATAATAAGGACCAATTATAAGTGACCATCATCCATGCATTTACCTATCAATCCATCCATCTCTCCACTTACAGGGGCAGTTATCAAGCAAGGAGAAAATTTAGGTGCATCAAAACATAATCGACTGTCAACCCCCAATAAGAACTCCATTGCTCTTATTATCCACAAGAAAATCTCATCGTTTGCGTTAATTTCGACTCTTGGATATTTCACACTAGAAATATTTTTTAAATGGAAGTACGGTAAGTTTAAAGGTAGGTGTTTTTAAACATCCGCACCAAGCAAAGCCTATAAATCATTCGGTTATTCTTGCATTGAAGAACCAACTACACATGGGAAGTTCGTAAAGTGGGCCCAATTAAATTGATGAACATTTCAGCATAATTATACTGGAAGCGTAATAATTAATAACAACAAAGAACTCGTACGTGTACACATACAAAAACACACACACACGCACACACACATATCTATACTCTCAACGACATGACCACATTCATACTATATACCGGGAGTATCTCATGGAGCGCGCGAGGGAGGGCGAAGGCAAATCATTAATTCCAGTGGTTAGTTAGTATTCTTAACCGAGGTTTGATCGATAGTACACCTAGTAAGCACAACCAAGCAGTACCCACAAACACATGGAACAAACCCTCAAAAACAACGACTCCGAATCATCAATCACAATTTGCGTTCACATTCTTCACTTGTTGTTTTCATAGTAATCACCGTTTACCAAAAGATTTTCATAGTCCGCATTTTATTAGAGTTTATGAGGAGTGTATGTGTGCGGTACCGACATAAAAAAAAACAGAATATTTCCAGTGAAAATGAATAATATCGCGCCGTAGTAGACGCGCGCTCTCCGAATCCGATAAAAGCAGGCAAGGCGAAAAGTATGTATTTATCGACGTCGGCATACTAAAATTAGCTGGGCAAACGGAAAGAAGAAAGAAAGGTGGCTTCTAAATTTAGTGTGAGTGCTAGTAAGTGTATGCGAGTTCCTTCTCAAGAGACGTTGAAAAGTTTGCTGGGGGTATGTGAGGAGCAACAACTATTTAGGGTGCTGCATGGAACGTGCACGATGCATATAATTGCTATATTTAGAATAATCGTTGGACATCCATCCCTCGTATAGGGAGACCAAGCGACGCATCGTAACGTTTCCTGTCACCGTTTTTATAACGGGCCGGAAACGGTACCGAAAATAGACTAACTAGCATTCCTTTTCAATTACGCTCATTTCATAGATTGCAAAGCGTAAAAGCATTGTCGCTTTCGACGATATGGGGATATTGGAGAATTTCGAAAGAAACCATTTGGCGCAAGTTCTAAACAACCAAACCACCACAAAATTTCAATCCCCCATTGAAAACAACCATGGTATAGCTCTACTCGTATATTATAACATTTTCCACCATTTTTGGCTCCAACTTTCGTTCAAAAAGTTGCCGGGAACATGCGCACAAACTTATTAGAAGAAAAAATTGCTAACGAAGACAACAACAAAAAGAAACTTACCATCATCGGCTAGTTTGGAAAATATCTCCATAATCATTGGCAACTCGCTGGTCAAGACATCCGGATCGGCCAACTTAAATATTTTCATCAGATGCTTCGGCACCGACTTCCTGCAACGAAAATAAAAAGACCAAGTTAAACATTTTTCGGAAGTATCGGATGCAAGAAGAACGGAAACGCAATTTATGGCGGCAAAAATATCTGTAATTACTCCACTCTTCATCTAACTATACAAATATAGCTGAGGCGATCGCGCAGACTCCGTATATCGCGCTCATAGTATTGGCGGGAAGGCAATCCTATACTTATACACCCGTACAGCATTGTGACCTTGGTGCAGCATCTTTGCTTGATAAAAATGGTGTTAATTACTTGATGCAGGGGCATGACGAACAAAAGACGTTCGTTGAAAGCCCGCGGATTCAATTCGCGTCAAAATGCATAGGATCGGACATACACTACGACCGATATTTGGGACCGGGTTAATTAGTAATTAGTAGAATACAATGTCAAGTAGAAGCAGAGGATGGGGAGTAGTCCCCGCCTCGGCGAGACCCACAAGATGGCTGCTGCCCGGACAGACGGACGAACGGATGATTGCAAAAATTACGACGTAAAAACATTGAACCTCTTTTCACATCGATAATTTTGGAATCACAGCGCGACAATCTAGATGCGCGGACTCCTTTCTGTCATTGTCTTCGACAATTACTCAATGATACAACGTATATAAATCACTTAATTGACGTGTAAATAGCGGTGGGACATGCGAGCAGACGACGGAGTCTGAATGTGAAATAGGCAATTACAGTGTCGGAAGTTAAAGGAAATGGAGAGACAACGCCCAAGGCGCATTAATTCATCAATCGCAATTTACTCGCAACGTAAAATTGGCTAGCAACGCCGAAGAGTCGTTTATTACAGGAGGAAAATATGAAATGCGTTCGGTTTCAACTCGTCGGCTTTGCTTTTCTTTGGTCCGCGTGTGCTTGGATTGCAAACCGTTTTCATTATCCATTACTATGTTTACTAGATTATCTAGCACTGATCACGAGTAACAACTTCTGTACCTTCAAATACTCTATTGATAGATAAACTGATGATATTAATCGCCAATTTTGATGCACAGCATTGGCAGCAGCAGCAGCAGCTACAGCCTTGGAATAAAGCAGATCTAAATGTTTGATTACACAAAAGAACCAGGTGTGACTTTCACTGAACAGGGCCTGCCGAAATTTTCGATGAAAGAACCCAAAGTTGGAGCCATTAGGGAATACAATAGACATCGTCGCCGATCGAGAAAAATCAACAGCATAATTTATAGAAACGAAGGGCGTGCATGGGTCGTTATGGAAAAAGGTATATATATACATGCTGCCCCATCAACCTCATCTTGCGACAGATCGTTTTGCTTTACACTCTTCGAATGAGTCTGCAGCTATACAACAAACTTTGGGCATTTATTAATATAATGGACTATCATATTTTATTTTCTCTTTTTTTCCATCCTAGAAGCTCTTTTGAGAGACAACAAGACGGTAATCATTAAACTTTTCTCTTCAGCATATGCAATGCGGCGACTTATGAAAAGGAGGCATGTGTGACCTGCTGGAGGAATGCGGGTCTCAGACAGAATCACAACAATATACTACTAGCCAGTCAACAACCTCGCGCCGCACTAAACTACGCAGCGTGGACATTAGCTCTTATTGTACGGACCTTAATTCCAACGAGGACGTACTTTTTCGAGGCGCATCGGTAAACCAGTAACGAATTTTTTTCCGGTATGCAAACAGACGCATTCCTAGTTAACAGCTTCCTCTTCTGTCGATCAACCAACGGTCGGTCAAGTCTATTATACGCGCTAGTAGATTCTAACGCACTCAACAGCGATAGGTAGGTAGGTAGAGAGAAGAAGATAAGTCAAACATTATCGTTAACAATAAACTTCGTAGTCTACTTTCCGACAAGGCATACCATACACAGACAGATCTGTCGGTACGTGCATAGAGGCAAATCCGTAAGCTTGATCCGGTCCGATAGAACGGATTCCCAGAAAGCACATAACCGGTGCGTTGACCGAGGGCTCCACCTGTCGCGCGCGCCTTTTCAACTTCGCTAATCCCGCTGGCTCGAATTATCCTTTACTATACCTATATCTGACTACCTATAGAAGTAGACGAAATAAGGACACCCGGGCGATAATATACTTGTTGCTCGGCTGCTCCTAACCGGAAACTCCCAGACTTCCTACATATAATATTATACGCGTAGATGCTTAATTTAAAAGAAGGCGACGGTTGTATGACCAACTAAAACACCCATTGATGGTGCCCACACAATATATTTGTAATAACTTGAGGTATAAATAAGAGAAAGATGTAGCAAGCAATGTGAAATAATATGTTAAAAGTGAAAAGCGTCTAAATTACCTACACATAATAATAATAATCATAGCCATCGATTTAAGGAGACTCATAGACACCTTTTATACACATATACAAAGTCAGGATGAGATTGATGACGACAAGGCCGTCCGCGGCGGAGTCGGAAAAAAATATTCTAGGACGAGAACTCCGGCACACTCGTGCACCGGCGCACTTTTTCGTCCTCGGTCCGCCAGAGATGATTGAACTTTCAAGAATTTTATAGTATAGGATGTAACAGTAAACTATCTATTTGATAGTTCTGCTATCCCCATGAATGGAACTCGAGATGCGTAACAAGGTCGCGGTTTGATTAGAGTCTAACCGCCATTTTCGCGCATTTTTTATCGAAAGCTTTCCCTCTAAATGCTGAAAAAAGAAAGCTCGCCTATTTAAAGAAAAAAACTACTTGTCGGTGGCAATGGCTGCGTAGCCCGTTAGAGACGGCGACGAGTATAGCGCAAGAGGAGATAGGTGACGTCGCGACCTGATGGCGACATCGATCACCTTCATCGGAAGAGGAGTTCCCACCCAATTATGCACCACGCTACCGCCGCCACTGCTGCAATAATGAAAAGTTGCATAGGTGTACACATGCTTGTAGAAGGCAATACGTAGGTTTACTACGCAAATAGTAAATATACATCCTTTTCATAAAGTACATTCCGGGGGCCGGAAATGACGCCATCATTCGAGAATGCGGCGCAGAATGAATGGACCAAGCGCGTCATTATACGCGACCATCAGTGGACCAAGCAAACATCAATAATCATCTTGTTTACATTCTCAAATGTAGCGGCTGTGTTGCAATAACCAACCGGCGAAGCAGCAAGTAAAATATGCGGCCTGGTATTTTTGTTTTCATTAGCCTCTTTTACCAGAATGTCTCTCTTTGCATTTGCATTTGCATTCTCTCAAATAAATATTGCGTTCTTTTGTTGTGTGTAGAATTGAAAATGCATCGGCTGCGTGCTATCGCGGCAATTACCGCTTGTCCTAAAACTTGGAACCGCAAAACTAACAATAGGCCTATCGATTCCGCAGCAAGAACGAAAACAATCATTTGAATCGGAATTAGCCCCGGAATGGGAAAAAGGGTATTATGTATTTTGATTTGGATGGAGTCTCTCCGATTCCAACACAATTGTTAAGACGGAATCTTTCATTCCTTCAGTGATCTCCTCAATGTATAAGCAAGCATGAGTGTCCATACGTGTGTTGTATGTCGTCGTCGTATAATATACACTACATGCCGCTCAACATAACGGCCCTCGCATTCCAACCAACACGGAACAAACACTCTCACGGTCCCGAATGGAGGCCACAATTTCACTTCAACCACATGTTCGAAATAACGCGCCGTGTGAAGCAGTACATGATAAATAACCGTAAGAAGATTTCTGTTTGCGTAAGTACATGAGACGATAACAATACAGAGAAAGGATAAGGCAAACACTAATATAGCGCACTTGATAATTCCTTTTTTTTTTCTTCAGTAGCCCAACGAACATGATAACTGTTTTGAATGACTGGGCTCTACCTAGATGATACACTATTTCCCCCGTTGAATGGGAGTGCCAAAATAGAGATGCCCCAATAAAAAAGGCGGTAAAGTATATGTCTTGTTGAGAGTAAACTATTAAACAACGAAATGTAAAAAGAAACGGCGTAGTTTAAAGGCGCCGCTAATCGTGAAACCATGACAACGACCTCGCGGTTCAAATGCGCATTCCCTTTAACAATACAAAACCCTGCGTACCATTACTGCCGCTGCTGCTGTTGCTGCTGTTGGCTGGCTGGCTGGCTGGCCATTCATAACAATCAGCACTGACTGCTCAGTATGTATGTAGTGTGTACTGACGGACACCTACTACGTTTATAGCGTAGGTACATACATTTCACGTAAATAAATACAAAGGGATCGTTTTCTTTGATGCCGCGTCATCGTTTTCATTAACTATCCGCGTGATTTTGCAAAGGGCTTCGCCGCCAATCTCCGTAATTGAATCATAAATAAACCAATACATTCATTCGAATCTGCGTCTATACATACAAATATACAAATTACGATAGCACGTTTCAATTATCGATACAAGTTAGCTGAAAGATGAATATGCAAAAAAAAATTGAGAAACTCGCAATAAATAGATAAAAACAACACAACACAACAAAGATACCGCGCATAATATCATCCAAAACATACTTTCTCGAATGGGTCATTGTTTCGCGAAACGAAATGGGAACACCGTTTGCGTAAACGAAAATTACAACCTATCGGAGTGTGTATTTAAAGAACGGACGAGTGGACGGCCAAGTCTGCGACGACGTCGAGAAAAGCTTACCTCGGATGCGCCCAATAAATGATTTCCGGTTGAGCCACATCCTGTGGTGAGGAGTCATGTGTCGCGTGCACGTGTTCACATCCTGTGCATTTCCAATAGGCACTATCCAGAGCCCTCTCGGCCAACTCCGTCAAGTACACATATTCAACTTGGAGAAGACGATGCCATCAATTGTTGTTGGATTGGCGGAGTAAGAAAAGGGGAAGGATTATTGAAGTAATGGAACGGGGGTAGTTGATGGGCAGGGGATGGGATTATCAACAACATCATCATTATCAGTACACACATGCACATGTCATAGTTAACAAACTGGTTGGAAGATACTCTTCGGCTCGCACAGGCCGGACGATGATAATAATGATAATCCATAGTGGAATCAACAATCACTGGTAAAAGATTGGACGAAAAAAATCCGATGCGCACATTGGCAACACTAGGAACGTAACGAATGCAAAACTTCGCGACATGTTTCGAGTTCATAGTTTTTGGCGCCTCTTTTGGCGGCGTCATTGCTGCTCGTTTCGGCAGCAATAACTTCACGCGCGATTTGACGCACGCCCGGAAACGTTCAAAATGCGACTGAGCGCGCGTACACAGTTGGGCAGATGGCGCGAACATTGCTTGAGAGTAAATAGGAGGGGACGACACTTTACTCACCCTTGGATGGACTCGCCCGGAAGTGCCTACTGCCGACCAAGCCGACGACGCGGCCTGAGTTGCAGCACGCACACTTCTACTAGCCCTTTTTACCAGAAGTATGCACGGCCCAAGAAGGAGAAAGTACACATGTCTCACAATTAATGAATACGAGGATATGTAGTCTTTCACCCCGATTTTCCCAAAATGAACTCGCAAAGGCTACTAGTCTCAAGACTTTTATTTATCAGCGCAACGGATATTCAAAAAGTCCACATTCATAATTGATATTAGGGCAGAAGCGAATAGTGATAGAAATTCAAAATGATGAAATACTAAAAAGAAAACGACCAAGCGCATGAATACCCCTCGCCTTTTAGTCAGCTAGTTTGTGCGTATCAAGATCAAGGGCAGTATCTTGGAACGGGGAGTAAAAGAGAGATGAAGAGGAGCTTGTCTGTATGCAGCCGTCGTGTAGACGCAGCTTCTTTCGAACGCCGACCAATTCCAGGAAATACGGTCAGTAATCTTAACCTGGACCCCACGCATTCCTCAATCTCTTGCTCTGTCTGCGGAGGGCCAGATCAGCGCGGTCTCCAACACCAGACATCGGCATGGCTCAGCAAGCGACTTATTAAAATGTTTTTCATCTAATGGAAAACTTGGCACCTTATTCCATCAAATCACCTCACCGAGAAATAACAATATCAGAAACGATGACTTAATTAGAACCCTTTAGAATATTAATTCAAGAAAAGTCTACTATTAAAAACATCGAATTTAAAAGTAAATATGGAACCACTGCAACTGTTTTCACAAAATAAAAATGGGTAAAAGCATGTGAACATTTCATTCATAATTGAGTCCGCTTGCAATTTCTGCATCTTTCATAACGAACTTACAAAACATGGAGACATCAAAATACTAGATTTATTTTGAAGAGAGAGAATTTTGCAAGCAACTGAAAATCCCGTCGTTTTCAAATTTTCATTAAATATATTTTTAAAACAAAAATTTTTCGTGTCAAGCATTAAACAGGCGCGTATTTAGCGCAACAACAAATAAAATGCACATACATTGAAGTATATAAAAGACCGACCCATCGTCCACTAATTAGTTGAATTAACTGCGCAGTTGTGCGATGCCATTGACCCCTTCTTGCGTAACGGGTGCAGGGCGCCACGCCAGACCTTGAACCCAAACTCCCCATGCTACAATCGATTATCTCAACGCTTGCTCCCCCTTTCTATCTAAACAAAATCCGAAGTCTAGGCGCGCACACCAATCCAGAGCTTTTTGGGTGAAACAAAAAATGCAGGGCCGGAAATTCCGATTCACCCATCACTATAGACACTCGCCAAGTATTTCTTTTTACACTTTAATCGATTTACATATTCCATTTACTAAAAACTTCCTTTAAAACAAAAAACAAAAATCCAATTCTAATGAATGCAAATATTAACCTGAAGAATATATAAAATAAAGAAGAGCTTTTCGTTGGCTAGTTAAAAGACGGGAACGGCTTTTATCTGCACTTTGTTTCTGGGAAGGACAACCTCGTTAGCCCCACTTTGTTCGTGCATGTGAAAAGCCAGAAGCAGGCAGTAGGCAGCAAGCAACCACGAAGGTTTCTTTTCCACAATCGGGTTGACATAATTTCCACGCATGAAAATAGCATGCGACAAACACATATTTAATGAATGAATGAATGAGTATAGAATGTTTTTTTATTGAATGGACTTCCACCCGCTCGTATCGTTCGCTTCGTTACGGTTCACAGCGCGACGATAGTGAGTGACGCAAACATCGACTTGAATTATCAAGATGTGTCACGGCGTTTATATCTCTTCACTTATACTTCTCTCTCATTTTAGCAAAGTATGCAAGCATCTATGAGTTACTGCGAACGTTACAAAAAGAAAATGTATAGTATTCAAATGCATTGGGTGATTGATAGCCGCGAGGGTTATAAAATCACAACTTTCGACAATAACAAATTTAGTTGCCCCCTAATAATGCACAGAGATATCAGCAAAGCCGATAAATGGTGAAATGTGTACGCGCCAGCGGAAAAAAATCGTAATTACCTTCGAGTCACAAATAAATAAATGAATAAACTAATAAATATAGTGTAACTTGCGCACGCATAGCATAGGAGCTTCGGGGAGCTGGTGCGCGGCATGTCCAGTCCACCTTTGGGATTGCCGCAAGGGCATTCCAAAGATGTATCGGAATGCGCGCGAATGCACCGACAACTACAACTAAAGAGAGACGCGCTCGGTGCAAGGACGCGACCAGTTCAAGGAGACGCGGTGCTATTGAACTCTCTCATTAACGGCAAGGCTAATTGTATACCGATGCACCTACGACGATCGTAGCGTAGGTATAGTTCCTCTATAGTGGTGGATGGACGCATGAAGAGCAGCAGCAGCAGCAGCAGCAGTAGCTTCTTGTGCCGCTCGGACGCGGGCTTTTTCCTAACCCCGTTCGCGTTCCATCAATGGTCACCACCTCACACATTCATACTATGCATACACGTGCCGCTCGCCAACTCGACGTTTGGTCCTCTTCACTTTTCTTCTTCTCACTCATTCTGTTCGCGGCCCCGCTGTTACCGTTACCGGACATTTCCAAAATTCCACCAACCTCCGATTCTACACCAATGCCATCGCGTGCGAAGCCTATTAACAACTAAGAATAAAAAATAAAAAAACGAAAATGTCGACAACAAGGCGTACTGGAGCCGCATCAAATAAATTTCAACGAAGACCGCGCGCGTCTTTGGGGCCACGGGAGGAACCGAAGAGTTGTTGCACCGAAAGACGAAATAATGGCATAATTAAAGAGCGCGCGCGATTTTCACTACGTACGCATGCATTGCATGCGCATATATAGGAGGAAGAAGAGGAATTCCGCCTGGCGCATTCATTGCAGAAGGCTGGTGGAGTCGTTAATAGTTATTAGTTTGTTGGTGCAACTTTTATTTTTGGCCCTAATCGTCTCTTCCTTCTTCTCTCTCCGAATAAATTATCGTGGCGTACCTCAAGCGCCGGGCGCTATCGGGAAAAGCGATAACGACCTAAAATTATAGCCTCTTCATCTTTCGATGTTGTGTTACCGTTGAATAACTCACGTTATTGTAAAGTGAGGCCGGTCTGTTCTTTGCTCTTCGAAACATAATTATACATTCTCCTTTTTGTCCTTTTTGATGCGCGCAACCTTTTACATACTCACGCGTATAGCTGCATTGTACCTACATACAAGCGTCGAACTCAGAGCGCAACTTATCCCTTCAAAATGCTCATACAGATACGTTCGCAAGCAAGGCAAGAAGACATACTCGATGCATATTCGTCTTTTGAGTACCTGCTCATTCATTTTGCCTCGTTAATGTGTCATCGACATTTCTTCGCATCTTTTTACCGCATTTTTTCTTCTTCATTTATCTACTTTTTCATTTACTATAAACCACGACTAAACTTCTAGGTATTTGCTTATTGTAAAGCCAAACACTAATTCATAATAAAAGAAGCCAAAAGAAAAGTGAAAAAACGGAGTAACCGAAAGAGTCAACAGAGCAAAATACGACGAGGATTATGATGGTGCCGGTTAAGGAATGCAGCGGCAACTCATAACTGTACCGAAACAACAACGGGTGGAATTTTGCCGCACAAGAAGCTCTTGCTCGGACGACGGACGAACCATCCTGAGTATAGTATTAGCGCCTCCGGTCGCTGCTGCTGCCGTCCCGTAGGTAAGGGGTGCACGGGGAGAGGACCGAGGCTGCTACGGCACCGTGGGAAACCGTCACACCACGGTAATATAACTTGATGATTTGTATACCCGGGCGCGATCTCTCCTTTGCGCGTACATACGACATATACTACGTATAGCAAGCAGACTCACCATAAACACATACCACCAACAAAATTTTGTACAAATGGCTTCACATTTCAATTGGAATTAGGAAAATAGTGGCAATTACTACACCTTACAGCAGCATCTTGTTTTGAAATGCTTCACAATCGAACATTTTTCAGAAATTTACAAAATACCAGAAACTAGCATAAAATCTACCTGTCCCACCAAATCAACACGTACGAACGTATTCATGTGTGGTACTAAATTTTAAAGTGCGTGAGGGAATTAAGCAAAAAGAAAAAAAAAATACATAAAGGGAGGCATCGGCGACCACAATCAACTGGGAAAGAAGAATAAGAAAGGTACCCGCTGCGGAGCCGCGTCCGTGATAAATGGTCGACGTGATTTAAATCTGGTGTTAGACTGACCGACCAACACACTCATTGTTTCGTGTGAACGGACGTGGCGCCGAAACCTGCTCACTACCAAGAAAACGACGGATTCATTGTGCCCGAATGTGTATCATTGTTTGCTTTCGAACGGCACTGTCAATATCACAACAGCAACCAACAGGACCAAGAGAGAAATAGCATTTTATGCGTCGACCCCCGAGAAATTGGTGGTGCACACACCGAAAAGCTCCTTCGTTCCGCAGGTTGAGCGACGACGGCGAGAGAGAGCTTCTTCAAAGCGATGTAGTAAGGAAAGAAACAAGAAACCCCAAGACGAATTTCAAGAGTCGAAAGAATTTTTTAGGCGTTTCACTCCAGTTTTAAAGACGGCGTGGCGAACAGTTCGTTGGCTCGGCAAACTACTCCGGGGCCGGGGTTAAAAAGATGCTGACCTGGGGTAGGGGCTTGGATTCCTGGAAGGACCGGTATACTGGTTAGTGTGTGTGTGCATCCAGACACTCCTTGGTCATTGCCGCACGGACGGTGGCCTCCACGGCCGCATTCCGATCAGGGTTCCTTCGTCCTACCCCTCTTGCCTCCAGCTACTGCGCAGTTATTACTTTACTACACAGATCACACCGCATCACATAATATAGTGATGCTGCTTATTTTCCCGCCAACGATGATCGACTAAGTAATAAGCCAACCATTGATAGTTTATTGGATAATAACGTATTGAGGATTTAGCAGTCGCATACTTTCGATAGCGAGGAGAACGATCTCTAAAGAGATACGGGATAAATTAAGAAGTTTAAAAATTGGTATCAAAGCCTCAACGACAATGGCAACATTGAAAGGGATTTTTAGTAAGCAAACAACACAAACATATTTCGTTGGAAATTCCTTTCATCCAATATCAGCGACAATTACCCATCGAGATAAGAGAGACGCATACAAAAAATTGTTCACATATTTACCAAGAGCGACTTCCGGTGGTGTCTGACCCCACACTCGTACCTGGTACGTCGGTTTAATTGAGGGCTTACGTTCGCATCTAACCAAAATACAATTTCTCCGAATCGAAGGACGGAAAATCAAAAACCAAGCGTCGTTTTCATCGAACCTCGGTACGTATTGGAAGATTGCATTGTGGATCTTGTGGATGTAAAGCAATTACCTCGTCAAGTTCTTGCTCTTCAGGAAGATGTCAAATGTGTATGAATTTGAAAGTATTCGGGATTTCTTTGAAAATGTTACCGACTGTGCGGGGCGTAAAGAAAAGTTACAAGTGATGCACCTACACGATACATGTATGCAGTTGGTATTTACGCATGCATTTGTTGCATCCCATTCTTAACTATAGCATGACTGCTGTGTAGCAATTTGTTTGCAACTTGCATGGATTTGCTACGGAAAAGCGGATGTAAATGAAAGTAGTGGTCAACTGGTAATTAGTCCAGTTCTTGTATTTTCAACAACACTACATGATATAATAATGACAAGTAAATGCATTTATGCAATTGTTAGTCAGCAGCAAGCTATGGAAAACAATTATTATTGCGCGATATTAGATTTATAATGCTTATAATTTAAGTAGTTTGAGAAACTTGGACGCGTGTATACACGTGTAACCCAACAACAATCTCCCATTTCAAGAGCCGCAATTCGAATTGGAATGAGCTTCACACAACCAAAAGGTTGTTAGTTTTTGAAGCACTCCAAGAATGTGTCCTTCAAATCGATTCAATCCTGCTGCGCTTTGATTCAGCATCCGAGGCAGAGCAACAAACACTTACCTAATTAGGAATAATTTATTGCCCAATAGATATAAAATCGAAGGAAAACACAAATCGTATTTGCAAAAGCAAAAAAAAAAATTGTTCTAGAAGGAAATTTTCCAGACGACTTTTCTGCGAACCGCCAAGCACAAAATGAAGCTCAACAATGTAGTAAAGTAATAATAGCATGAATGTTTAAAATAACAATGTCGGTACACCTATCGAGTGTGACAATATTATTTGCGTTCCGCGCAGAAAATGTAACCATTTTCGCAGTCAGCGGTAGCCTCTAAAGATATGCTATGCTGTTGCTTGCGACCCAACATTGACATTCGTCGTGGCGTGCACCATTTATGCACTTGTGAGGCGATTCTAAGCAGCCGCCATCGATGTCTGCGCGTTCACATTGCAAGCGACCATCGCACAAGAACAACAACAACATCAAGAACAACAAGAAAAGCAAGAATTTTACTAGCAAAGCCAGAATTGGACATACTTCCTAGTAGAAGTAGTATCGAGAGAAAGAGCCAACGAATGCGAACAGAGAAAGAGAAAAGAGTGAAGACCTTCTCTTCTTGCCGCCTTCTTTATGCGCCGATGTAAACAAAGAGGCAAAGGAACTCTCGCGATTCTTTCACGGTGGCCTTGAACTTCCTCTTCTGCTATGCAACCAGCAAGAAGTGCATCTACACACGACGGTCGTAGTGTTACTACGCGTAGTATAGCATCATGGCACGGTTCGTGCTGCAACATCGGCAATGGCCAGCAAAAACAACAGCCGAAGAAGCACATGCACTTAGCACCGCGTGTACCAGGGTAAAGCGACTAAAGCTTGTTTACAAACATTGGCGAGTTGTGTCGAAGACACGGCCGAGTCATTGCATGCATACCAGATGGCCAATAAACTTTAGCACCGCTCTGGAGGGCCGCTCTTGAAAACGTTGGCTGTTGCTGTTGCTTCTGCTGCTGCTGCTGCCACTCAAACTACTTCTACAAATTACACATAGGCTGGCTGAAAGCTAGCTGGCAAGCAAGTTGGGAGGTTTCTCAATTATACGTGTTCGATCACTGATAGACGCGTTTGGTTCCACGGGATCATAACTCACCATTCCTCAGCATCTCTTTCTACGTGCTGCTTGCTTTTAGCGACCGCAGCGACTTTATCGCATCGTTCTCGTGTTTCTTTCACTATATAAAATCTATTAAAGCTTTTAGCAATACCACTTATTCTCGCACCGAGAAAAAAAAAGACAATTTAACATATATAAATTCATAAACAAACTCCACAGGGGAAAACACAATGAATGTTTGATTGAGCAAACCTGTAATAAGCCAATCGAAATGATACGTGTTGGCCGTTATTTCGAATTATATCTACAACTTAATTATTATCTCTTAACGCACGCCGCATAATGATCATTGGACAGATAGATAATTGAAGGTGTTGGTTCGGGTTTTTAAAAGCGAGTATCAGACTTCACAGTCTACGAGTATATTTTCAACAAAGAGAATACATTTCAACCCAAGTAAACTATCATAATCATAGCTATCAGCAGTAGTAGGAACATTATTGTAGCCTGTTGGTGGCCTATTTAATTGAAGACGTGTGGGTGTAAGTCGTCGCGGCGCGTAGGTGGGGACGCTCTATGTGCTCTATTTATAAGTTTGTTATGACTGGGGGCCCCCTGCGAACAAAGATATGTACGCACGTACAATGTGGGGAACACGCGAATCGCAGCAGACCCAGACGCCTAGATTGATGAGCCAGCGATAGCATATGCATGCCGGAATGTCCCGTCCCATCTCCATCAGTGGAAACGACGTCGAAAGAAAAACAAGCCAACTAAGGTGCTCCAGCCCTCTTTCTTGTGCTTTTACGCACGTAATAATTTTAGAAAACCCCATAACAAAAACTAAAAATACGAAGAAGCACCTTAATGCAGATGTGCACGTCTTCAACCAGTGACATCCATCTTGACGATGATATTATTTAGGAAGCACCCAAGAGGGAATAATCAATAACACATGCACTACGTTCGGGATGGGATGCACAGAGTAGCAACAAAAACACTGAGGGGATGACGACGCGATTCGTAACATTTTCCGAAAACTATTTTTAGTTTAAAGCAGCTAGGGTGGCAGTAATGCATGCAGCACGTGCCTGACAAATATATCGCCGCCTTCGTTTCCCATACTAAAGACAAACGACGTCTTTCAAGGTGTCTTCCCTGCTAATGTTTTAAACGAAATATCCATCGCAAAGTCGCTGCGACAGAAAGTCCTCCGCATTTGACGAGACAACCAAACGTGGGTACAACACTATTACTTTAAAATAATGTGACATTAGTTAGGCGTTTACTTGTGCACACTTTTATTGTCTTCAACATTTTATCATTTATATTACATAAAAGACAACCTTGCATTTTAATTACAAGGTTTTATAAATGCAACTTATATCTACGAGTATTATGCCACTAACGATTGGAAATTGAATATCAAACGAGGGAAACGGGTGAATGCAAGGGTGGCAGGTCCGTTAGAAAGCAATGAAGCGTTACACACACACACACGAACAGAGAGTAAAAAAGGTTCACCATCGGGAACCAGGTGGTAGTCAACTATCATCTCATTTCCGGTCACGTGTAGCGCCTGACTGGCAATCACCGCATACTTCAGTTGTGTATGCATTCGTAAGGGTATACTATAGTATTGTTCAGAGTCTGATCCAATTATGTTATCGGAGGAAACCATAGCGGTAGCCCAAAACGGCCTATAATTAGGTCACTCAAAATTACAGTTTTTGGGCGTATGTCACACGGGACTCTAACAACAGATTGTAGGAACAAAGCCGCCGTAAGCACCACCATCTCTAATTGCGCCACAATCGAAGAGGCTGCAAGAGTGCAGAGGACATAGCAGAGGGTTTAACTGGTAGCACGTGCCAACAAAGCGAATACGAAACGGAAAACGATTAAGAGGAAGAAGGAGATGTAAGGTAAGTATACGCTGAAGAGTCTCCACTGCATCACCTGCCGATAGCGCATCGAACGAAAGCCCCAAACACCTGCCCCACGGCTCGACCGACAGCTGCGTCGTGGTTGTCGTGGACAGATTTCGGCACCTGGTCAATGCGAAACATGATAAGAAACCGCGTGCCCAGCGGAATGCACCTTCGACCAATTAAAAGTCCACCAGAAGGTTCACCGACATCATATAACACATCAAGTACTACCCAGTTGATTTTGATTCGATAAACATGAAAAACAACGGTCAAAAACTCTCCTGATAATAATTGTAATGGATAGAACACAAAGAAAGAAAGAAAAAAATGCAGAAGAGGATGAAATGACGGAGACTTGCGAGTTAATACGGGCGCAGATATACTTCATCTTCAATTAATTTATTTATGGAACACGCGCCAAGAACATTACAGCTGCCTTTCAGCTGTCGCACATCTGGTCTGTTCTAGTCTGTATTTTTTCGCTTTCGCACCCTTGCAATAACAATGCATCCACCTACAATTGACTACTGCATCAACTACATATGCACGCCTTCTGAGATGAAGAAGGGAGTGCACTTCTGAACACTCGGGACTACCCATCTAACAGCAAATATACTTCTAGACATAATCTTGCACAGGAAGTAACGAAGGACGAAATTCAAATAAACCCTTCCAAGATGCATATAGCTATTGTACCAAGTGCAATAGTCGCAGCGGGATAATTTTAATGAAACTTCGATCGCGATTTTATAATGGGCTGAGAATTGAAATTCTCTTTAGAAGCCCACAACGGGATTTGAGAGAAAGGGCGAGCGAGATCAGCGAGCGGAAGGGGGTTTACTCACGGTTTGTCGTCTGCTGCGATAACTTTAACATGGCTCTAGCGGGGCTAGTTAACCATCGAAGGTATACACTAGTTTCGTTCGGTCGCAAGCTGCTTCTACTATTGCACCCCACACCTGTCCCGGCAGATGTGCCTGCACCGCATCAGTAAAACCGTGGCGTCACTGCACCACCGAAACCGACCGTCCAATGCGCAACAGGAGAAGCCGCGAAAAATATCGCGCAAATTACGGTCGAATGAGTACGCTGTCCCTTAATAATAGATAACATGTTATCGGTCTTTAGGATTTAATTACAAAGCATCCTATCCCTCTTGTTTGAAACGTACATCGTCCGATTACTGAGGCTGAGGCCACATAAACCAACTGAATCCCTTAATATTTATGTTAACATATACGGCGATGTTAATGACTTTTTAATTGGTCACAGATCTTCCCTTGGATGTGTTCCGCTACCTTACTCCGTGAGTTACACCTATATCAATACGGTGCATACCGACGACGCGCGCACTCATTACCGCCAACTTTATTGGATGCAACACAAACATTTTACGTTTTTACGATCCTATTCGATACACATTTCGAGAGTTAAAAGAGACATAAAACGTTTTACGGCCTGCATTATATGTAAAGAGACATTAATTCATTTTGATTTCGCAGTTATTGTTATTGCTGGCCCTCCAGTTTTTGCTCATCACCCATTCAATTTGGGGAAGATCGATACCCTCCGGCATATAGCATATTCCAACCACATTCAAACAACAAATATCGCCATCATAAAATTGGCAGTTTGCACAAACACCGCCCATCATACCACTGACACCTTACAAATATCATTCAAGTATTGGGCATTGTTCAGTTGTCGTACTCGTGTCGTAAACAATAAAAAAAAACAGAAGTGGAGGAATCTTCGACATGCATATTGAGTAAGTGTGCGACTATCCGACATAAATGCTAAACAGAATGGAATGTGTAGTAATATGCGTACCGATACCTATAGTATGTATGTATACCAATGGTCGACCGGTTATCGTAGTTGTTGTTCTTGTTAATGTTGAATACGTTGATTGGAGGTAAGCCCCTCTCGTCTTATCTTATCTCCGCTCTATCTTTAATACGCGTGAACCGAGTGGGTGTACGCATGCTGTAGCTGCTACTGATATCTTTTGGGATCGACCAATGAGGACGCGAGCAATACGCTGCGGTAACAAGTTTAAAACAACGTGTTTGTATTGCTTCTCTCTTTCGCGTCCAGATTCCTCCACGGAGTTTAACCGAACCGAGACCAGACCACAACAAATTCCACAAACACGTTCCGTAACTCCATAACTTTGAATATTATATGCGTCTATATCAAAATAAAAACATTTCAAACGTCGGCTGCAGCAACAGCATAAGCCGAACCAGCAGCAACGAGATGCACCTTGTCAACCTTACAATATGAAAACTCTACCAGCACAATAAATCTAATTTGATGCAGAAATAATACGATTCCTAATATTAAGTGTTTCTTAGAAAATTAAAATTTGAACTATTATGAAAAACAAGGACAAAATAGAAATACCAGAACGACTCGAAAATCGCGTTATTGGGGTGATCCTAAGCGAAGAAAAAAATATATATATTAAAGTGAAAACGAAAGGAACTGGTGGCGCACAACTTTTTTCCCAGGGTGTCCCATACAGGAATCGAGATCTTTCACACACAAACTCACACATAATGCATACACGTTCTGCCCTGACACATAGAAGAGCACGCAATACAAGCAAGTATACATTACGTTCCGTTGGAACTTGTATCCAACAACCTATTCCCTTCCCGTTTCCAGATCCGGCTTACATACATGTGCTTGCTATGAATTATGCGGATTACTTTTTGTTGGGTCGTGCACACTCTGTTGCTTTCACATACTGGGCTGCAATGACGCTAATAATAAGAACACAAATATTGGGGTGTGCAGCACGTACATGGCCGACCGCCGGCACCCAGTCTTTTCTATTGTACGTATCTATGTATAGATACGTGCAGCATATCTACTTTAGTGCAGTCTATGCATACATATAAATCAAAATCAACCACCGTTTTATGTACTATTAATATCATCCCCCATGAATACCAACAAATTACCCATATGTAAAGCCAACCGGATAGGTGTTGCTCCGAGTCTACATGCCGTATATTCGATTTTATTACGTTGCAATTTTAGAACGGGTATACGATCCACTCCACATATTGTAACCCCTAAATTTAAAGTTTCCAGTGAATAGTGGTCATAAGAATTTCACCAAACCAATGACTTGAATTTCGTTCCTAGAAACAACGAACAGACATGGCCAGGAATAAAACGCAAGCAATGGTCATTAAAATGAATGATGTCACTAATGAATCAGAAGCCCATATTCTTTACAGGCAAGTTGAGGTGCCAAACAACACACTCATCAGCAACCAGCAGGGATTACAATACTTTAAACTAATACACATGTGAATGCAAATTACCCACACAGGCACAGATATACTTAGGATCAGGACTACATAGGTTTTCAGAAATTAAAATGAAAATAAAACAGCAAACGAGTTTAATGGCTTGAGCAACCTGTATACATTCACTGGCTGCTGCAAGGGGTAGCTAACGTTTTCAGTCACGGGGTCAACCTATGAAGCGAGGACTTTGTCTCGGTGCGACGACCTAAGCCGTGATCCAAATATACCACCGGCTCGTACTTTGACATCGGGAAACAAATTTACAAAATACTACATACAAGTATGTAGTGCAAAGAAAACTCCACTATCTGATTAATATTTTTCATTTTCATTAATAAATAACACTCAAGAAACAAACAGATATAAAAAAACAACAAGGTGAATTTAAAAGCGGAATTCGACAATTGCAAAGGAAAACTGCATCGGGTCATAATTAGAGCAGCAGATAAAATGTGTTGTGGTGAATCGACACGGTTGTCGCCGGCGCGGTCGGAAGGCCGGTGTAGTTCGCGTCTGGGCATCCCGACGACGATACGCACGTGGGCGATCTAATTTTGCATCGCGATTTTCTATTTCGGAACCGCGCCAAATGACACGTCTCTAACGCATGCTCGGCTTCTAAGTACGTATGGACCAAATAGTTATAATTTGGTGGCGGCCGAAAAATCCATTAGGCTACAACACGCGTCGAGAGGCATCTTTCTCACGACCAATGTACGCCAAACATTACTCGCAGGTGAATCATGTGCTACCAAGTTTGTCACACTTCCGGGAAACCGAGACCATAGGAGAGTTGGTTTAGTTAGATCCATAATAGCGTAGACTTGTCGAAAATGCAACGCGTGATTCATGTTTTTGACTAATAAATCAGTTTCGCAATTGCCATGCGAAAATTTCATGCAAAGGGTAATAACTGCGCTTTTCTAGAAACCTATTGATGATGTAATGATGGCGCCGCGTTCGCCGAAATCGTTTTAAGATTTTTATTTTTTTTTATTTAACACATACTAATAGTAAATCTGAAATAATAATTAAAATACACTGACCTGCTAAAGACGTCCGCAAAGGCGTACTTCCGAATCCGCTGCAGAGGTGTAAGAGGGTCGACTTCATTCTCGGCACCCGTAGGCCCATCTCCCTGTTCGTAAACTCCTGAAAATGAAACAAAACCTAATTAGAGTATAATTGGGGCTTCTCTTCTGTAGAGGCAAGCAAGAAGCCGAGAAAGTAATTAGGCTAAGAGTGTAACTAAGTAGACACCTCTCGGGGGCTGATAAGCCTAATTTTCGAGGCGGCAGAAGAAAAATTCGTTTTCAATGTACAGGCGCCGGTTTCTAAGTATACACACCTACACATTACTTTCCACACACAAACACACACATTCTTCGGCAAAACTATATCTATTTGTATGCGAAGAGAGCAAATGGTCGCGACATAAATCGTGTCGTCTCGCAGCTATCCGCGTGCGCGGCCTTATAGTATATAGAAGGAAAGGGTGTAGGTGGATCAATGCACGTTACTCCTGATGCTCATTCAGTCGCGCCATTCACATCACCACACCCGACGACCATACGAACTTTGTTGTAGGCCGTATATAAATGTTAATCGTCGTGTCACACACACACACACAAATACCCTCTGCGTCACCTTCATTGGCGCGCTCATCCCCTATCGTTACGCGATAGTAATAGTAAATGATAGTAGCTCGAAAAAAGCAAAACAAGAAAAGGACGTTGAAGGGACGGAAAAACAGCGTCCTCTCATTAACGACACACTATTATGCAATGTGTCTTGACGTTGGCATCCAGCGTCGCAGCGCTAAAGGAATTTCCATAGGACCCGTGAGCGCAACCGTGAGGAAGGAATGAGAGAGGCTAGATCTTGTGCAAAAAAACTATACGCGGTACTATCGCTCCTTTTGTTTTTAGTTTCATCGCTCGTTTCATTCATTACTGTTAGTTCATTATTGCTTGCATATACGAAAAAGAAAGTATGTTCACTCACTCCTACTACACTCTACAACCGACTCATTGTTAAAACTCACAGCTCGTGATTCATATAGTTTTCCAATTTATTTAACGAATTCAAAGAAGCAAAATTAATAATCTCTTTATTTTTAACATTATGACAGTATAAATTGTCGGATGCATAGCAACTAATAAAATGCAAATACTAAATGACACCATTCATGGAGAAGAAACATTTCAATGGCTGTAATGATTTTATGCAAAACACGCCGCCAGTATCTGCACAAAACAAATTAATTAAAAGTAATTCGCACGCGTGTGAGAGACACCAGTTTGTAATTTGTAACTAGATTATTCAACGCATTAAAGAGGCAATAGCGTGACATCCTTGTGGCATATGTTCATCCACTTATCCATTACCTTGCTTTCCAGCAAGAACAACAATAGCAAGCAAGTAGTGATACCAGTATTTCCAAAACTACTCGGAAATTTCTCGTTTCCCTCTCGAAACGCACGAAAAATACTCATTTACGTCTGCACTGGTTAGCTTTCCCTAAATTAGTAAGAACGCGCGGGAGTGTAAGTGTGTATTCATGAGTGTGCATCCAAGTAACTGCGATATTATTCTTAGTCGAAATTCAATCAAAAGTTTTGAGTGTCATCAGAGAGGGTAGGGGTGGACTCACATCGAGGGATGCACTAATTGGACATACTTTTGAAGTCGTTAATTAATGCGCGAGAGACGGGCGAACCCTACCGGAAGCCGAAGACGTAAAAGACGCGGAGAATACGAAGATGAAGGAGTGCAGACGGGAGAACAAAACGACACCCCTTACAGAGAGAGGGTCTGAAAACGAATGTGGCGGCACGGTGCAGAGTGAGTCAGCCGCGTCCCAAAGCAAGCGAAAGCGAGTGGGTTAGGGGTTGCGCGAACGCTGAACGGGCACGGTGTGCACGGCGGCGATAAGACGCATCCGAACATATCCTCTTCATATGTCCTCCTCACATATACAGAGAAGAGCTCCATAAGGATAGGTAAAAACTTTCTCGATAGAGAGCTGGCATACGTACTCAAACACACCCCCCAAAAACACCAACGCACACATAAATCTTCCCCGAATGCAACCGACTTCTTTGGCAAAAGACGCAATCAATATTGACGATTACGATGATGATGCAGATTTTATCTTGGGAGTAAATTAATTGACCTTTAAGTGGGGATTCGAAGCAAAAATCATACTTAACTTACAATGTAAAAATTAAGAAATAGAATAAAGTAATATAGATGTGGTGTTGATGCATTCGACGAAAATGCATTTTCAAACGGTTTTCGAAGCGAAATGCAGGCCATGAGGGTAGGAATGGGTACGGCACTAAACACACCCTCTAAGAGCGCGCTCGTATCGAATATGTGTGGACGATTAGAGCGCCCCGTCCGTGCGTTCGTGTCACTTCCGAGCGCACACACGCACACACCCACCCACATCAACATACACACACAATCTATAACGGACAATCGAATCAAAACATCTCTTCGTACAGAGATGGTATTATGCAAATTGATAATAAACAATTGTCTGGCACAAGGCACTCAATAGTTATTGGTGCGAGTTACGATATGGTTGGTTTGAAGAACGCAAGTGCATCAATTACCACCACACAGAAATCCCATGCTGCCGCAAGAAGAAGAGAGCAAACCACGCTGCCATCACACACCACACATGTCCGCCCACCCCAATGCAGAACGCGGAAATCAACAAATAGTTGCGCTCCCGATATACACAGAGAGACGGAAAACACGCAATGCTCATGCCAAACAAATTCGTTTCGGCTACTTTAATTTCAAGTTTAGTAAGTCTAAAAGAAAACGTCGGTGTTGCCGGCATTGCAACTCGACATTACCCCGTCGTGTGGAATTAAGGGCGCGTCCTCTTCATTGGCGTAGCAGACCACACTTCGAAAGTATGGCCATATAGTAAAAGGCACCATGACCGTTTTGGGGGGAAGAGGAAGCATCGGCATCCTTGCTTTTCCCCAGCGTGAATAATATTCCTGCGTTTGTGCGTTACGCGCTTCTATAGTATGCACATCACACTTTCACCACTCTTCTTCTTCACCACTCACCACCAACGAAACATTAGCGAAACCGACGTGTGAAATTTACCGAGAATTCGCCGAGAATGCGGATGAAATTGTGCCCACGAACGGATTCGGTGAAGATTGCACGCCGCGTACACTGACTGAAATGTAACGAACGGCGCGGCAGTAGCAGCAGCGGCGGCGGTGGCACCGACCGACGACGATCGGGTGTGGAGGAGCGGCGCGCGTAATGCGCCAAGACGCCGCGCGTCGCCCGAGGCGCCACCAGTCGGCACCGGCTTCCTACACTCCCTCTCGACAGAGTGTACATCATTGCCGTTCACACACAATCAATAGAAGCGTGCGTACGCGGGCGTGGTGAACCGCAGATTCGTTCTCAATACAATCATGCCCATACTACATACTAGTAGATTCGTAATCGTAATAGTCGTGATACGATACTACTACGGCCGACCGGATGCGAGAACAAATTCAATCTTCTTCTTTACTTCGAGCTAGGCTAGCGCATCGCATCTTTTGTTAGAGAAAAACCAAAAATAACAAAACACCAAAAAACTATTGGTATTAGTATGAAAAATGAATAAAGAATAAAGCCACAAAACAGATAAATGAGTTCTAAGGAATATGTACAAATTTCGCTGTCGTTTGTTACGAAAGCACTTTATTATAAGTACAGCGCATAAATGTTCTGCGTGGGGTGTAACTTATACGCATTCATCTAGTTTCCAACCGGAAGTAACACCCGTTTTATCTGTCGAGCACATGCATACCGAGATGTTAATTTTTCGTCTTTTCTTCCATCTTCTTCAAGCGGCTTGTCTTTTTATTACGGCGGGATCCAACTGTTTAATTTTAAAAATTCGACTAGTATTGAATGTTGTAAAAAAAATTCAGAAATTATAATATAATTTTAAATTCGGGTAGTTTTGAATGTTGTAAAAAAAATCATAAAATATAAGCAATATTTCAATTGCTTTTAGTAATTTATAAAATTTTAACACTGATGCAATGTGAATTTTTCTGCTTCCATAAGGGTATTTATTTTTATGGTTGAACCGACTTGAAAATCGGTTCATTCGACATTTCCAGAGTAATAACGTAGCGCTCGCGGAGGGATTAAAACAAAACAAGTGTCCAGATAAAAGTGCACATTCTCGGATCGATAGTGCAAAGTATTTTTCGCATTTTATTGCTCGACCGTGGCCGTATAATAATAATATAATGCAGCAATGCCGATAATGGCATTAATTTATGCATTATTATTTAACATTATTATTTTAGTGGAAAAACTGGGCTGTTGCCTTCGATTTTTAACACAGCGGAATTTGTAAAGCATGACGTCCGTTGACCCATGCATAATTGTAGAATGTGCAACGCGACTTCTCTCGCAAAAGCAATATAAAATTGATCGCGCGCCGCATTGCAAACTGCACACGGATGCTGTCTTTTTTTTTCCATGTGCAGCACTAACTTTTCCCAAGCGCTTTTTCCAACTGTCGATGAATCATAACGCACGCTAATGATAATTAGACATCTTAATTGCTCGCATTTAGCAGCCATCTCAACAAGTTTACACCATCATACATCCACTATACAAACAAAATACCTACAACAATCGTAAAAGAGGGATACGCAACAGGACTTTCCGATTAAAAATAGTACGAAGCATCGAAGGTAACCTAATTTATTGACGCAGACAGCGTCCCTAGTTTTTCGTGTTTATTTTTTGCATGCGTGCACGCGGCTATAATAGTTCTTCGAGCGCGTGCACATGTATATGTGAATGCTCTTCGTAATACCGATGTTGTAGTTGTAGTAGTGGTAGTAGTAGCAGAAGAAAGCTTACCGTAACGCATTGCAAGTGGACGTCGCTGTAAAAATGCTAACTGGACTTAACGGGGCGCATACGGAAGACGTGTCAATGAAGCATTTCGCACACTCTTTGCCGATCGCGAATTAACTGCTGTCACCGCGTATTGCGTTCACATGGAGCAGCAGCCGCAGCACCACACACAAACACCGATAGCGACACTACTGTCACGGCGACGCATATGCGAAAAAAAATGCGATGCGCTCTTACCTTCGTCCGAATCATCCAAGCAGTCGTCCGTTTTCAATGTTTGATCTATAACAAAGCAATTCGCGAGATTGTCAATGCCATTCGGTGCAGTAATCGGTCGGCAAACGGTTTGAAAACAAATCGGAACAGATAATACTCACCCGCCATTTTGTCCACTATCAAAACATTTGTGAAGGCACGTGATTAAGGGAATTGGCAGCTCGTGGACGTTGTTTCCGATTTTCCGCTTAGGCAATCGCAGGTTGTTCGCTTCGTCGTGACGTTCACTTCAAACTACACTAATTACTGATTCATCACTTTGATAAATTACGTTTTAAAACTAGCAAGCTTTAGGAGACTCGCTTTGTAAGACGACCTTGTAGAGTAGACAGAAGTGCTTGCTTGGGTTGCATTGCCGCCAACTGTGGCAGTATAAAAAAACTATTGTTCGGTCAAACAGCGCCAAATTCGAACGCGATTAAATTGATTTTTATCGTTTGCTAATTAATTAATTAATTAATTATAACATTATTACAACAGTTTATTAATTTTATAACAGTTGAAAAATATTTTACAAATAATAGAAACTTTTACACTACTAGATATAATCAGTAATAATCAATAAAACAAAATATTATACATCCTTAACGATTATTTATACAGGGAAATAGTTTCGCTTTCTATTTTTCATATCTCTTCTCTATAAATTTGTTTTATACTTTGCCGTATAGAATAAGTTAAAATTTTAATATTTGAAATCAACTGAAAATAAATACTCTCTCTTTCTCTTCATTATTTTCTATGTGTACTTTTCAACTTTGTTTAAATTGGATTACCTTTAGAGTTTCCTTTAGAAAATATGGAATCTGTTTAATATGCATCTTCTTATCTATAAATAGAACCCGATTTGTCTCTATCGATTAGGCCAAATTATGAAGCTCGTGTAAACTTCTAAAATATGCGTTTTTCCTTTATATCTTCATTTAAATAAAACCCACCCTCCGTAAAAAATACTCAAAAAACCGAAAAAGTAAAAATAAAAAGTTGGTTTCAGGACACCAAGTTCTTAACTCACTGTCCAACTCATTCGACTTCCGCAATCTTCCAGAAGATCGCTCGGCACAACGGACACTCTTTCAATTGTTTGGCGCACGACTCACAAAATCCTCTGAAACAAACCAAATGCATGAGATTGACTCATTTGCCGCATCATCCTTACGGTGCAGCAATATTGCGAAATATTTCAACGAAATGGCTATCGATTGAAAGGTCTTCAATGTACTTACGAATGCTCGCATGGAATGAGCCGTACCGACGCTTTCTTATCGTAACACAAGGTACAGCTGTCCTCTCGAACGCTTTGTTGTCTTAGCTGCGATAAGAATATGTGTCGGGGCAGCACTTGCTTCTCTTCCGGCTCCAAAGATCCTTCCTCGTTGAATGTACTGAATTCTATGTTAGTCGGTGGATATTTGAAAGGCTCAGCGCCAAAGTTGAAACGGCACTGTTGAAAAGACATGAAACTCGCGGCCGCAAAGAAGCCGGATCTATAGAAAAATTTGTATTTTTCAATTAGCTATTTATTTAAGTAAATTAAATCAATTAAAACTTACTTAGCCATTGTGAACACATGTGTACAGGGTGGTAAGCTCGTTCCGTTCAGTGCAAAGACAATTTGCTGACTGTTTAAATCCAAAAGGCATCCCAAGATATCTCCGTAATGCCATCGCGGCAATCCTTGAGGTTCCGATTTTGCATTGTACCATATCAACTTACGGCAGCCGTCATAAGCCAAAGAAAATTTATCGTCGCCAATACCGTAGCCATCCTGAAAATTAATTATTTTCACCAGACCAGAAATAACAAGTGAAATATTTTTATTCAAAATTTCATCGGTTGGATGAAAAAGCAACCATAAAATATAACTTACGTGATTTAAAAAGTTGCTGTCTTTGGTGGCCCATCCAATTTGCATCACACCGGGGGTTATAATGGTCACCTCGTAGTACCACACGCCATTGTCAGCTTGGGCAGTGCATCGGACGCTTTCGAAGGAATAAGCATCGCATCTGGCTTCTAATCCATCCGCCGCCAATTTCAAGTATTCACTAACATCACTTGTGTTGAGCATAGCATTGATTGACGTCATATCTACAGTTAAGTAGGTAAACTTTCGATTGTTTATCACAACTAAAAACAAAATCAAAATCAATGATACCGTTCGTATTAATAATTTGTAAAGAATGAATTAAGAAAATACTAATGTTGTTGATACTTACAGAGATTATCTAATGCCCATTGAGCGCAAAAACCCACTTGTCGTTTCACTAGATGCTTCTCGTCTCGCCATTCTTCTAATACGCTTATGGGACACGGGTCTTCCAAAGCAAGTCTTTTTATTATAGTCGTTTTGTTCAAACTTGTCTGTGCGAATTTTTCGAGTGCGATCAGTGCGAATAAAATTACGTGCGGATCTGTTTCGGGATTCTGCAATCAACATTCAATTAATGATTTGTTACATTTTACATTATTACTAAGTTGAGAGAGTAGTAAATTAATAATTAATGGGAAAGAATGCTTACTAAATTAGCAATTAAATAATCCAAAGTGTCGTCGGTTAAAATGCCCTGACTACTAGGCCCTGCGAGTTTCTCAGCTATGCATCCTAAGACAACGCAAATGTTCCTTTCTATGTGGGGAATGTTCCATCTGGAGGCTGCTCTCTCGCGGGACAACTTTAACAATTTGGCAACTTTCTGAACAGACTCTCTGGACGGAAGCGGACAATCATCTAAGAGGAGCGTAATGACGGACGGCCCTAATGCGTCATGCATCGGTATAACGTGTATCATTGACTTCACTACTTGTATCCAGCCCTCTTCATTATCAGCTATGTTATGCAAGCCCAACATTGCAGGAGGAGGTTCTTGCTCACTACAAAAAACAAAATTTTTCATTCATACAGTTTGCATCTATTGCTAAAGCACTAATTGCAACAGTTATACTTATCAACCAAGGTTCCTATGACTTCCAATGTCTGCAGAACCAGATTGTTAACAGTGGCAGAATCAGGACATCCTTTCTCAGGGCCTCCCGCAACATAGTTGTTGGTCACTTGTGGGACATGTGATGTGGCCACCTCATTGACTGAATTTATCGATTGGGGTAAATATACATCTGTTGACTCATGCTTTTCCTTGCACCAGCAACTACCCATTGCATTCTTGGCTTGCTATTTATGAAGCGGGTGTTCGACGGAATTTCAAAACGATTCTTTCACTTGGAACTTGTGACTGCATGCTTCATTCAATCTACACAACCGCTGATTATCTTGTTTATGTTAGTGAGTAGAAAAACATGTCACCAAGTTTTTTAGCACAGTATTCATAATTATTGATAACAGCATTGATGAATTCCATACACACACACAAGCGCACACTGCACAAGTAATCTCGTTGAAAGGCGCGCAGGGAATATGCATTTATTTTCGCTGAGCATTCAGTTATTAATTGTAAACATTACACGATTAATACGATTTCCTTCGTGTGTGTCACTAACGCAGAGAGAGGAAAACAAGTGTTGTTGGTTATGAAAAGACCATTTAAGAAAGACCACGTGACCTTCGATGAACATGGCGTGCGAAGAATCAACTACGCAGGGATAATTTAGGCATTTAGTCCGTTGCGGTGGTAGCCCTGATTAAGGATGATACGGGG
>JASKGO010006905.1:0-18380 GCA_030556065.1 Holobus sp. GC000080 | reverse complement strand
TAAATTCTTTAAACTTAATTTTTTTTAATTTTCTGAGAAAAAAACTTGATTAATTATTACTTCATTAGCAAGATTAGAACACCCTGTATATTTATGAACTTTTTGCAAAGGTTTATTTGTTTGCTATGTACACGTAGTGTACGTTTAAGTCCAAGTCTTTTAGAATTTAGATATATAGAGATAAGTGCTTCTGCTTGTCTCTTGTCCTGTGCTACAGCCAGTTCAGCATCATCAGCATCGGCAAGCAGCAAGAGCGAGAAGAGCAAAAAGAGAGTAGTAGAAGAGCGGCAGCATCAGCAGCAGCAGCAGAAGGAGCAAAGAGTTATGTATAGAACAGTTGGAGGCTTTGCGTTTTGCTTTGGTGTCGAGTGGAATTCGCACTATTTATTCTAGAGATGTATAGTATGTACTAAGCGCACGGACATATTTTCTTGCAATTATATACGCGATCTTTGCTTTACGTTTTTGTTTTCTTTGCGCCTTTTTTTTTTCATTTGCTTCTTTTTCTTTTGCGTTTGTCGCTTCTGTCTTCTTAATTTTAGTGTTATTAGTTGAGCTTCTAGAGCAATAGCGGATATAAAGACTTTTTTATTTTTTTGCTTTTCTTTGCAGTTGCAATGTTAAATATGTGTTTATTGTTTTCAGTTGCTGGGCTACTTTTCTTATTTTATTTTTAGTTTTTTCTTTATTTTTAGTTTCTGTTTTGTTTTGTTTTTTTTATTAAGAAAAAGTTTAGAAAAGATTTTGGCTAATTTTCAGTTAGTTTTGTATTTTAATCTAGCTTTGAAAATAAATTTTTGAAAAATGTATTATTCACATGATCAGAATGTTAATTAACAAATATTCAAAAAGGTTAAATTTCATTTTCCACTGGACTTTTCGGCTGGAAAACATTACTCGACTCCTTTCTTTTTTTTTTTTTTTTTGAGAAAGTTATTTTTACATTTTAATATAGTTTTGAAAATAGTTTGGAAAATTTAATTATTCACATTTTCAAGAATATTAACGAACAGATATTTAAGTGTTAAAATTTAATTTTCCACTGGATATTATTTTTGGTGGAAAACATTAAATAATTGCTGCAACATTTCTCGAGAAATTTTCCTTTGAAATAAAACAAAATGGAAGTGTATTAAATGAACCACGAAGCGATTTTTCATAAATTGTCGAGCTTATTTTCGTGTAGCAAATCATTTATTTTCCTGTAAATCATTCATTAAAAAGACAAACCTCATATTTAATGAGTCGAACCGGAAAAGAGATATAACCCGACGACCGACCACATAGAAAAAAAAATGGTCCTCTTTCACTGCAATCCTTGAATGTATATATAATTAATTATGCTTTAGCGAGTTGCAAACCAAATATAAACTAACAAAAATAAATCATCGCGCGGCGCGTGAAAATGTTCTTGTGAAACATCCAAAAACTATTGCAAAGCTTAATTAGCGAAAAGCCGCGCCATGCATGCCGCGGAACCCCGCTAATTCAAATTCTTAACATTTGCCAACTGAAAAAGCCAGCGATTCCGCGAATATTATTACACTTTCGGCAGCACAACTGGCTAATAAAAATTTTCAGAATAGTTTTCCCCAAATAAACCGAAAATAAAATATTTCATGAAAAAATTGCGTCTAAATGAAAGTCAGATAAAATAATGAAGAAAAAAAAAAGGAAATGGAAAATGGTACTCACCAGTTTCCTTTTGTAAGCATTGGCGCCCCATTCGAAGGGCAACGGTTTGTACACAGCATCCGTCTCGGCGACATCCTCGACGATAGGCTGCGGCGGAAAGCTGGCTTTGCCCTCGAAGCGCTCCTTCATTTGGTCCAAATAGAACGCGTACTGTTTGTGGTCGATCTGGTCGTCCTCGACGAGCACGTAGGACCTCCAGTTGACGGAGTCGAAGCCCCAGTGGACGGTGCGGTTCTCCTGGTCGCGGTCCACGTGACAGACGAACTGCTGCGGCGAGAACCATCCGTGGCACTCGAGACACTCGACGCACCTGGCGCACTTCGCGGTGTACATTTCGGGCACGCAGAGGCCCCTGCAGCGGCCGAAGCACTCGTGGTAGACGCGAAACGTGGCGGCCCCCTTGCGAATCCGCAGCGTCTCCGGCTGGTGCAGCAGCGCGCTGCACAGCCGCTCCGCGTCCGTTTTCGTTATCAGGCCGCAACTGGCCGCACTGCTCGGCAACACGTTCTGACTCTTCAGCACGTTCAATTGTTCGGGCGTGCATCGCGAACAGAAGATCTGCAGATTGTCGCACTGGTGATTGATCTGCGGCAGCGTGAAGCTGCCCAACACGGACTTGAGCACCTGCGGCAGGCAGAGCCGCTTCTCGCCGCCGACCACGAAGCACGAGATCAGCTGGCCCTCCAGCACAGTCTCACTTCTCTCACTGCAGGTCTTGTCCGAGGCTGCCAGGATGGGCAACTGCTGGATGGGAAACGGGACTCTGGCCACAGGAAACCGCTCGTCGTCCTCATCGTGCTCGTGATGGTCCTCCGGCAGCTCCGCTTTCACAATCAGCGACAGGCCAGGTCCCTGCAGACTCTTTGTAGCACTGTGCTGGTATGTCTTAAGCACTGACTTCAAATGTGGAGTCACCTCCATCATCTTTCTTCACTGGGTTCTAACTGAATGCGGCGCGTCGCAGTATCATCATCGTTTCAATCTTGCGGCACGGCGGCACCAGCAATTCGAATGCATCTCCGTTGTTGTTGCTAAAATCAACAAGAAACAAAACACAAACAAATCAAGCACTTAACCTCAATCTCCGGAAAAGCGGGGACGCTCGGCTCACCTGAAAACCCTTCGCTGCGTGCCTCCGCTAGCCGAAACACGTCACGTTGATGCACACAAATCGCAAATTACGCACACTGTTTACCATAATGAACAAACGAACATTCCACACGACCGCACGCAACGATTACCTAAACATGTCTGCTCGACGATCTGTCGACAAGGTCTGAAACGCGCGACGTCTGGACCGAAAATGCGCACGCGCTCTGCGAAATTCCACGGAAAACTTGCACTTTTCTCCCCAGCGGACCCAATTTTCACCGAATTTCACCGCCAATTAATGCAACCATCTTATTAAGCGAGAAAAACAACGGTCGCCCATGGTGAAAAACAGTTGAAAATCAACGTGAATCTCTTTCGTAATGGCCGACCGTTCACCCACACACGCGAGCGCTACACGCACACAACCACGCACATCAGCGAGCGGCCAATGCTGTTGTGGCGGCGTCCCTAGCCGCAGTTCACAGCGGTTTCTTTGTGTTGGTGCATGTCTAGCCACCCGCCGACGCGCCTCTGCCCCCTCGCACACGTCGCGGCGACTCACGTGACCGGCCTTCCCGTCAAAATAACAACCGACAACTGTACTGTACGCGCGCAACACACCAAACAATCGCCTAGCAAATTAATTCCCGACGATGCGCTCGCTTCCTCTTCGCAATCCTTTTGTGCGGCCACTTTTTACTATGCGACGCTTAATTATCTTTAATTAATGTATATTTTCAAAGAGCCGCCGACTTTCTTTGATGTAAACTGCGAACTTTACATTTTTAATGATTTATTTTGGCTAAAAATATCTCTATTCGACATAACGGTATAGTGTATAACCATTTTTCCCTGAAAAATAGGCGCTTGTTGTATTTGCAGGAGTTTCCTTTTAGTTCATTAGTAGAGAAAAACTCGTAGAGGGCGCCACTGAACAGTCATCAAGATGGCCTCTGCCATTGCGCTATTTTAAGGTTTGAGGTTAAATAAATTTGACTGCTCTCAGGTGGAAGGTAAATTTCGCATTTTGCGAAGAAATTTTAATAAAACAGCATATTAATCCATAAAGAAGTTGCAAAATGGGTAATGTAAACGAAAAAGTTGAAGCTGCTGATACTATTCCTGTGAAAATTGTCACCAGCAAAGACCAGAAGAACCTGAAGCCTTGTTGTGCTTGTCCAGAGACTAAAAAAATCAGAGATGAATGGTAATTTTTTTTAATTAAATTCTCATTCTTAATATTAATTATAATTTGTTTTAGCATAATTCGAAATGGAGAACAGGATTGTTTTCATCTAATTGAAGCTCATAAAGCTTGTATGCGAAGTCTGGGATTTAAAATATAAAAGTAGTTTGAAATTGTTAGCACCATGTGAATTAGTACATTGTAAATGAAGCTTATTTTATTTTTGTTGCATTAAAGAAACATGTTAATAAATAAGCCTTTTTTAATGTTCTTAAATGTTTCAGAATTTTGTTTTAAACAATTTGAAAAATTGATACCTATTGTGTGATGATTTAAGACTTTTTTTTATTCAGAAAATCAAACAATAATGCTTGATTTAGATTTTTAGAAGACAATTATTTATTTTTTACTGTTAATTTGCTCAAATTTCTTGCGAAAATACTAAAACAATTGCTAATTAATTAAACTGGATTTGGTTTACATAAAATCTGAATTTATAACCTCAACTTCAATTTTAAATGGAAAATTTCAACTTTTAAAGGGATTTGCGTAACTTTTATTATACATATTCTAAAAGATAATTTATTTGGCTTTAATTTGATATATAGTTTATTAACAGAAAACCTTGATGAATAGACTTCTGAATAAAAGCTCACTTATTTGACAAATGTTGACCTATTCTGGGAAATTTATTTGAAACCGCACTAAAAAAATTTTTTTATTTTTAATTTCCTTGATTTTGCTTCATAACTAAATTATAAATAATTCTGATTGGTTATTTCATTGTAAAACTTGCAAAAAGTAATAAATAATAACAACTGAACGCTGAATAATTAACAATAACATTTGCAATCATAACCTAGATTTTAAATGAAGAATTTTTAATTTTATACGCTTAAATTAACATATTGTTATACGTAATCAGAATCAGAATTTTATTAGCTTTAATTTAATATATAATTTATTCATAACAAATACTTATTAATGTAGTTCTAACTGAAAGCTCTCAAAATAGCATTTTTAGACTGTTTTGGGAGCTTTTGCTTGTTACTTAGCAAGTATTTACTTAATTTAAACAAACCAAACATAATTTTATTGCTTAATAGTTGCTTTTTTAGAGTACATTACAAAAAATATAAAAATCATTAATTTTAATAGAAAAATTTGTCTTTTTCTAAAAAGTATAATTTCTTAAAAATTGAAACATTTGGTTTTTTACGTTTTATGTGTTTTTTTTGCAATTTTCTCTAATAAATTTACAAAAACTCTATAAAAAAACATTATTTATTAACAATACTCTTAATTTTACATATCTTTAATATATTTTAATACCTTTCGCCACATTTAAATCACTTTCTACACTGTTGAACTTATAGGAATCACTTTTCTGCAAGGAAAACAACAGAAAATCCCTAAAAAAAGCACTAAAAAGCCACAATTCTTCGAAAATTCTTTTATTTTATAATACAACTATGCCTAATAAATTCCTTTACAGCCCAAAAAGAAATTATAAAGCAACAGACTACAGTAAAAAAAAGCATTATCGAGTAACTTTGACCACTAGATAAGTACAACGGCTACGGTTAATTAAGTAAATTAAGTAATTAAACATTCACAATCTCACACTATGGAACATGTAATTATTTACAGTGTGTTTTGATGATGGACTTACGAATCGTACGAATGATAATTGGCCATTACAAAATTGCAAAAAGTACAAAAATGTATAAAAAATATTAAAATAGTGATTGTAGTAAGTAAAAACCAATAAAAAAAATCACATATCGGTATTATATTGCCAGCGCTTACAAAAATTGATATTTCTGCTGCTGCTGCTGTTGCTGCTTTTTACCTTTCAGCAAGCAGTATTGTATGTAAATATAAATATGTGGTAAATACGTATCATTATTCATTATGTAATTAATAATGTATATAGTAATGTTGTATATATTATATATAAATAATAAATATATCAATCGAGTAGTTAGTTATTGCAGAGGATGAAATTAGTATTCCCATTGGGTGGCATTTTCGATGGCAGTGTCGCCGAGACGGAAGAGGCCGTTCTTGCTGGCGGTCAGATAATTGCCGCCGACGCTCTTGATGCACAGCCTGGTCGGTTCGCGCAACTCCAAGTAGAAGCCCTCCTTGCTGTCCGAGTCGCAAGTGACCCCTTCGGAATCCACATGCCAGTACTTTCCATTTTGCCCTAATAAATCATCATTTATTTTATTTAATTTATCTATTTTATTTTATTTTTTATAAGAAAATGCAACAACAAAAAAGAAAAAAAAAGCAAAGAAGAAATGAAAATTGCGCAAACCTTTGAAATGGACGACTCCCTTTTCGCCTCTCTCCACTTGGATGCACTCGTAGGTGGCCTTATTGCACTCCAGTTTGGGCGAGCTGGCCGATTTGTAGCCGACAAAGCCCTGCTCGCATTTCAACACCAGAATGGGCCGGTTGATGAGGTAGAAGAAGTACTTGCAGTTGTCGTCGATGGCGTCCGAGGTGGCGTACAGATGGCCGGAGCGTTTGGTGATGACGTAGCGGCCGTTATTGGCTCTGAAAGCAACGGATCCCTCTTTCTGCCAGACGAGATCGAAGAGCGCGTTCGAGGAGCGCTTCTCGCCGCTGGCCTGTATGCCGCCCCCCGTTTCCAGCGTCCAGTAACGGTCCTGCATGGTGCGAATGTACCAGCGCTTCGTCGACCAATCGAATTCCAATTGGAACGTTTCGTGGTCTGATATTTCGTCTTGATTCGCTGTTACATCAACTCCTGAAACATTTTTTTTTCAATTATTATTATTTTTTAATTAAATATTTTTTTAATTTTAAAATTTTTAATTATTAATAATTAATATGTATTGTTCCATCATACATCCGTGAATTTTAATTAACTATTTATCTATTTTATATTTTTATCGAAGCAGAAGAAGTTGAAAGAACTGTAATAAAAAAAAAATAAAAAGATTTAGAGATATGGAAATCAGGCATCAGCATTGAAACAGACATCCGGCCGGAAGTGAAGCCATTCATTTTTCTTTTACTTTATCTTTTAAAAGGGTGCTCAAAGTCTATAGGTACATATTAATCGATCGACAGTTGAGGCAAACACAAAACGCAAACAGTAAAGAAAAAGAAGAAAACGAAAAATAAAAAATAGATTTAGAAGGACTGCTGAAGGGCAAAAGAAGAGCAGAAGAAGAGGCAAGATTAAAGCGGTCGCGTTGCAGTTTGAAAGATTAAAGGCGCGCGTTGCACGAAGGCCTTTGACCCTATTTTCTTCTTCGCTTTTCAGCCTCGGCGGCTCGCAGTAAGAGTGAAGAAGAGATGTAAATGTGCCCGGGGCTCACTTACCTATCGCAACAACTTATTTATTTCCTTATTTCCTGCACGTTTTACTATCTTTTTCTTTTTTCTAACAACATCTAACAACAATGAGTAATTTGCGTTTATGACGTCTTTTGCGTTTATTTTTTTGTTTTTTGTTTTAGTACTTTTTCATGAATTCCGCAGTTTTTTTTTGAGTCGTAATTCAAGAAACATTAAGTACTTAGAGTTTAAAGATTCGAAAAATGTACCATATAATAAAAATTATAAACAATAATAACAGCAACAAGCAATAACCGAAGTAAAAAATACAGATTCCCACGGTTAATCATCGAAACAAACTCTTCGAATGTTAATAAAGCAGCATTTATAATAAACAATTTGAAATTGTTCTTTTTACAGTGAAATCATTAAAATATTTTTTTGTTAATTAAGTGTTTGTTACATGTTTTGATTTTTTTTTAGTTTCCTTTTTTGTTTTTAATTAAGCAAATTTTATTCCATTGATTTGTTTTTTAATTTATAATTCACAAAAAAGCAGAAGTAGAGCAATCTAATTAAAAAAAGAAAACACTGGAATGTAAATTCATTAAAATGTTAAAGTGGTAAAATCTAAAATCATTAAAATGAAGAAGTCACAGGAGGAGAACGCAAAAAATGGTTCTTCTTTCATTCAGACATATAAATAATAATAATATCATCGCATAGGAACACGGTGAACGAACCGATGAATGCACAGCCACAGCATATAATACAACATTAACGCACTTTGTTTCTTCGCTCGTTACTTTAATGTTCGAATAACGCAAAGTTGAAAGTATGTAATAACAGTAACAATAGATATTCGAGTTATGAGCTCTCGTAAGACGAAACTAGAAATTTTTCTATTTTCCGCTTCCAGTACTCCTCTTCTACTTCCACTGACTTTAATTATACCGAACTTAATAATCTTAGTAATTTCGTAATTTGTAATTTTACGCAAGGGCTGCTTTCAGCGACAACTTCTTTTCGAAACAACATTCAATTCTTTTCTTAGAAAAATTGAATTATATTTTCTTAAAAAAAAAAACAACAAATAATTTACCTAAAAAATCAATCTTTTCTTTAAAAAATTATCCAAATAACACAATAAGAAATTAAAAAACAAAATAAAAAATAATTCTCTTAGAAATTAAAAAATAAAAGCAGTTAAAAGCAAAGGAATAAAATAAATCCCAATAATGTAATAAAAAATAAATAGTTTTCTATTAAAAAAAAATCCAAATAATTCAAAAAGAAATTCAAAAAATAAAAAAGAATAAAAATCAAACTAATAAAATAAAGACATCAACAGAAACAAAAAAACACCAAATTTGCATTTTTATTATAGCAAATTATGTAATAAATTTAGAAAACCACTTAGGAATTTCTTCCTAATATGTATTTGTACGTACACATCGACTCGACATCAAGCTCAAAGAAGCCAAACAATTTGCAGACATTGTCGACGCTGAAGGAAACCTACTGAAGCATAACTTCTTTTTGCTGCTGCTGCTGCTGTTTTATGCTGCTCTTTTTTCACTTCGTACTTTGTACTTCTCATTACTATATTGTCTGCAATTCCTTCGGTACGTAATAACTGTTAGCTATTCACAATTTGCGTATAGAAAATGTCTTGTAAAGGAGCTGCAAGACGAGATGTAGTAAGTAGTAAGTCATGGGAACGCATAAATCAAATAGTGTACACATTTTACATTTTACATTTTGCCAATTTGCATTCGCATTTCGCCTTTTGTTGCTCATACTTCTTACATCTGTATGCGTCTTGCTTCTGCTGCACTCCGTATACAGTATTACCATCACACACTGAACACTTCAATAATACCTCTGGTTCAGTGGTTCTTCAACAAAGTTGAAGGAATGCGTCTGTTATGCATTATGCATATGCTTTGCTTTGTACTCGTACATGTAGTTTGTAAATTGTACGTAAGGACCAAAGCACCAAAGTAGATAAGGTTACATGTTTCCATTCAAAAGATTAGAACCTTTTTTAAATTTAAACAACTACAGTAATGTAGTTGCTTGAAATATCAAATTGTAAAAAAAAATTAGAAAAAGGGTTACTGATAATTCCAGAGCACGCAGGGGGCACAGACCTTTCAGTCTGGCACTGTGGGCGTCTTAATCCGCATATCACTCCATGCATACTATACAATCGGAAACCATTCAAAGTAATAATAAAAAATGAAATAAAAAAATATAAATAATAAAAAAGAGAGCAGTTAAAAAGAAGGGCATTGACGAAAAAGCAACCGATTTTGTTGCTTTAACGGTATCGGAAGCGAACACGCGCGCTAATAAGAAGAAAAGTCAATTAGTGGAGAAACCACGCGGTCTCCATATGTCGTCACGCACACACATTAACAAAAAAAGAAAAGAAAAAGAAGAAAAAAAGAAAGGCAAATGACTGAAGACGCGAAACAGGAATTAAAATTTCAAAAAACAAAATAAACTAGAAAACTGACCTTGTTTGACGGAAACAAAACGGGAATTCAGGGAGGCGACGAAAGAGGCCTGCGGCAAGGAGTCCTCGAGCGAGAAGAGCTCATCTTTGGTCACCGTATTGGAGCGCGTCTTCAGCACCGCTTTCGAGCCGATCGGACTCAAGTAGGTGCCGGTCCGGTCGCGCAAAGCCAATTGTCCGCTGTGGTACTCGGCGCTGAAGAGACAGTCCTTGGTGCAGGTGTCCACCAGCTTGCCGCCCATGCTGAGGTACTTGTTGTTGCACGTGTGGATCGCATACTTTCCCGACTCGTCCAAGCGGAACTCCAGAGTGAAGAGCGTGTCCTCGCCCCACGGAATATTCGCGTCGACGTGGATCTCGTCCAGGTTCTCCGACAGGTGGGCGAAGCGTTTGCGACCGACGCTCCGTAAATTTACCTGTTTTTTTGATAAAAAAAATTTAATTTTAAAAATTTTACTAAGAAAAATCGAATTGTTCGTTTTAAAAACAAAATTATGTGTAATATTAGTTAATTAGCCAATCATATATTAGCTACTGAAAGATTTAATGCTAGTTGCTTTGTGATTGGTCCATTAGGGCGGCCATCATGGATTTTCCCTAGCAACTAAACTTGTTTTATTGTTTGCAAACTTTTTTAGCCAATCAGGTGAGCTGTTTCAAACATATTCAAAGTTAGCCGCTTCCTTATTGGATAATTTAAAAGTTTTCCATTGGCTAACAAACAGTTTCCTTGTTTATAATTTCTTTTAACCAATCAGGCAAGCGTTATCAATCAACATTCAAAATAAACCGCTTGTTCATTGGATAATTTAATTGATATTCCTAGCAACCAAACTGTTTCCTTATTTGCAAACATTTTTAACCAATCAGCTAAGCGTTATCAATAGCACTCAAAATAAAGTTCTTGTTGATTGGATAATTTAAATAATTTTCCTTGTAACCAAACTGTTTGCAAACTTTTTAAACCAATCAGATAAGCGTTTTCAAAAGCATTCAAAATAACCGATTGTTAATTGGATAATTTAAAAACTTTTCCTTATACTATAGATAAAAGGAACTGACCTGTGGACGGGCGGCTAAATGGACGTGCCAAAATTCGGCATCGCCCGGCACTTTGGCAGTGCAAGTAAGCTTGTCCTGAGTCGAACCCAGGAAGTAACCGCGGACGACATTTTTCAAAGCCCAACGGCCGCTTCCGTCTTCCGAGACGGAAATCTGGAATTGGCAGCCGGCATCCTTCTCGTCGCTCTCGCAGGTCACGTTCCCGAAACTGTCCACCGCCAAATACTTGTCCAAGTGGGAGCGCAAATAGATGAGACTGTCGCCGGAATTGGCGTTTTCCGGTTCCAGCGTCCAGATTTGCTTCTTCTTCAGCGACACGCCGTTCGCATTGATCTTGAAGCCGAACGATTCGGCCGTCAAGTAGCGGTACTTGGAGTTGATGAGCCCGATGGTCCAGCAGCCCTTCTGCTGATTCTGCGTTATTATGTCGCCGCAGCCGTTCAGCTCGCCATTCGCGTGGCCGTTATTTAAGCCGTTCATTTTCGTTTCTTCTTCTTCTTCTTCTTCTGAAAACATACATACACAAAAGTTAAGAGCATTTCATTTTCTTCTTTTATGTACAATTCTTTTTTGTCTTTTTAATAATGGGTGATTAATTGTTTTCCAATTCGAAAGTTCAATTTGTGTTAATGATTTCAGTTATTGATGGATGGCAATTATGATTGCAAATTACAAATGTTGCGAATATTTAATTGTCGGAAGAGAATTTCAAGTGCGCTTATTATCGGTAATTCTTCTTCTGGTGTGCTGTGCTGTGCGCGAAGAAGTAAATTAACAAAAAGAAACTAGCGGTATTTTGCGGTAAAGAAACAGATGACTAATGAGCGCGCAACTTAAACAATATATGAACTGAATATTATTTTATATTATATTGTATTAAATGTACGTATATTTTACCGAGGAAGACATTGACTCCAAGAATTATTACTTTTTGCAACTGTGAAAAAGAAGAATATTTTACTGCTTGGTTACTTTTTTTTTTATTTTAATTATTATTTTTTCCCTAATTAATTAAAAGTGAAGATTTATTTAAATATTTTTTAAAAATCTACTGTCTAACATCATCAGTAATAATTATTTAATAAAAATCATTTAAATTTCAAATTAAGAAGAAAGTTATGAATTTAAAATAGCGAATTTTATCATTCAGTTATGTCAATTTTTAATTTAATCTCAAAATAAAGGAAACAAAGTAAAAATTTGCACTTTCTTTCCTGTTTTTTGTTTTGTTTTTTCTACTTTTAACACGTGCAAAACTAAAATTTATCCACAAAAAACAGAATTTATTATTATAATTTGAATTTTAGATAATTACTTTACAATATTGGAAAAAACTATTTTTCCTCCCTTTAAAAAACAAAAAATAATAATAATTTTAAAGAAACGCATCAGTATGAAAAGTATATGGAAGAAAGCGATGATCTTATTTTAGAAAACGCAAGATTCCTTATATTAAAAGAACGAAAAGATAAAATGAAAGAGGGACGAGAGTTCAGGGGCGCTTTTATTTATAGTTTTAGCAGTTATAGAGATCAAGAAAAAGAGCATTTAAAATCTTAAAATACCGAATCAGCTTTCTTCCCTTGTCTTCTGCAAAAAATTAACAAAACTAAAAAAAAATGAAAAAGAAAAAACCTCACAGAAATTAAAACAATTATAACCGATAAAAGAATAGTGCAATATCATCTAGATAAAATCTCCTTCTACGAACGAACTCATTTGGAGCAATTACAGCACCGGCAATTAATTGCAATATCAATAGTCTGTGACCAATTTGGTACGCAATGCCAAGGCAGCAATCACCGCGGCGATTCGCATACTCGGCCAGCCATCGCGATCGCGACTCATCATCGGCACGTAGAAACCGCACGCAAAACTAGCGCAACTAATCAATTGCCAATGCAATTGCAATTCTGCATAGTCATTAAGTCATTACTCATCAAATTATAATTCGAATAACGTATGAAATGCATAAAAAAATCCATGAAAAACTTACTCAATTTTCTATCGACGAAGAGATTCAAGTGTAGCGGACCTTCCCCTAACACAACCGACACTAGGCAGGACTCCAGACGGATCGATGATGCGAGGGTGCTGTGCGTTTCCACCCCTGCTCTATGTACTTAATAAAAGCGCGCACCTTTTCACTCTTCAGCCGAAAACACCGACAAACCGTGTAATTTCCTACTGAAACTGCTCGCGAAACTAATTTCCGTTTGTAGCTTTAGTGGTTTTTTTTTTTTAGTTTTATATTTTTTTTTCTAAAGCAAAAAATGTGCTTCTTTATCAATTAACTTATTGTCCTTCAGGGTTATCAAACAATGTAAATTGATATGTGAATGAAATGACTGAATGAGAGCAGCTGAATTGCAAACAAAGTGTGCAAAAAAGGCGAATCTCTTAATGGAAAACGAACGCGACGACCTTGCGCTCTTGGCCTCAACTGCAAAGCACTTCTTCGGAACCAGATATTTATACGCATGGAGGGGAGCTCTTCGCGCATTCTTCGGACGCTTATTTCTTCCACTTTTTTATTGTTTTCTTTTAGTGTTGTTATTATTATTATTAATGCGGTGGCTGTTATCTTCCTAAATGAAAACCGTTTGGATTTGCTTCGAAATTCAATCTTCCCGCCGGTTATATTCCCAAGTTTATGACGTCAATATTCATGAAATTGTTTGTAATTTCGCGCGTAATTTAAAATTCAATTTTTGTCATTCTTTTTTCTGCTTTTCTGTTAATAAAAAAATATAAATTTTAAGATACCTTTTGCTTTAGTCTTCTCAATAGATACAGATTCTTCAGATATATGTTTTAGTTTTTCCTTGCGTTCCACAAATTCAAATTTGGAGTCCTCCTTTTCGGTTGAAGTGTCTTTGGTTTGTTTTTTGGATAGAAAACTTTTGCATGCAGCTAAAGGACGAACGGCTTGTGCTTTACCGGGATACTTCAAATCTGCAAAATTTTGGTAATAGTTTTTCATTTGATTTTTGTCTTTGTTTTTATGGAAATTTTGTAAATAAAGATTAAAACCTTTTTCGGAAAACATTAGCATTTTCTTCTTGCACTTGCAATTGCAATTAACCACTTTTCTCCTTAGTTTTTCGTCGCATTTCCCTAAGTGTATCCCTTTGTCGCAAAGAATATTCAAAGGACATGGAATGCTAGCACTCGAAACAATTTTCAGGACTTTTTCGCAAGAATGGACAGGACTAGTTTGAGCGTCAACCGTTGTAATTTTCCGGGAACATTGCGCGCATTCAATTTCAGTCCTTCCGAAGGACAAACTGCTTACAGCGTGCCTTGTTTCCTTAGGGAATTTCATTAATGTGTCATACATGGGTAAAGGATCTGCACACCATTCTTCTTCATCTAAACAATGTCAATAATTTACAATTAACCACTATAAAACTAACAAAAAAAAAAACATGAAAATAAAGTAAAAACCTGACAAAGAACTAGAAGAAGTAAATTTCTTAACAAATCCGAAAACTTTAGTCCTTATACTTTCCAGTAAATTCTTAGATTGATCATCGTAATAAGGATTAAACAATTTTTCGACTCTTTGTCTCGAAGATCCCGTTGCAGAACTCTTCCAGCTGTTTTCCGAATCCTTTTTCAGAATGTCGACCACTGGATTTTCCCCTTGGAAGCGCCGGTGTTCGCTCAACTGCTGGAAGAGCTCCTTGGGGAAAGCCTTGGTGTTGTCTTTCGAAGGCCGCACGTGGAAAATCTTCTCTTCCATTTGGTGCAAGTACTTGGGGGTTATTTTGGGCCCTCGGTCTTCATCCATGATGGTAAAAAACGGTCGAAAAAAGTGCTCAACCTAAAATCCCCTGTCGCCCTGACTCGCGCTTCACACTCCGATTGCGTTGCGCGGAAACAATTAACACAATTAACAATCGAACGAAACAGTTTTGGAAAGCTAACACACCATAAATATTTATTAAGACTACTTTCGGACTTTTATTTAGTTTTCAGCAGTTATTTTTTGTTTCTCTTTTTTTAATTTAGTATTGATAAGCATTGCCATCGCTGTCTTGGCGCGAGTATCCTGCATTAGTTTGCGGCGAATGATGCGAAGAGTTCATCAGTTTTATATTGCTTGGATGTTTTCTTTCTTTCAATCCGTTAACATACAATGGATGGCTCTGAAATTTCAAAAAATTTAAATTTACATTTTAAATTCAACTTTTTCCGATTTTTTTTTTTTTTTAATTTTTTTTAAATTTTTGTATTTACTTGATTATAACGTCCGTATTGAAGCGGATCATAAGTCCACTTAATCATAGGACTGTGATGACCACCAGTGGCCAAACCATTTTGGCAAACGCCGCTAACTTTGGAGGATTCTTTGGAATTCTCAATGGCCGCTCCGATGGCGTCCCCAGCTTCGGACAAATCAATGATATTCCTCAGACGTCTCCTGGTGTCCGTCAATTTCGTGATTCCCTGCAAGACGACGTCGACCTGCTCCGGAAAGATATCTTTATGGGGATCGTAATCGGCTTCCAGAAAGATATCGAGCGAGTCGCGCGGCACTATTCCACTGCAATTCACAAATTGACCGCGCGAACATTCGGAGCGTGAAAACTAATTAATCCGCTAATTAATTAATCGCCACTTACGGTAACGGCTTGAAATGCACGTAACGCCTTGCGCTGCTCAAAGTGTGATGGTAATTCAAGCGCTCGTGGACCGAGAGGCCGACTCTCCAATTCGGATTGTTCTCCAGACACTGGGGTACATTCAGGCGCTTCTTGAAGGTACCCTCCCTGTGCAAAACAGGCACAACTCCGAAATTTCTAGGACCCCCGCACATTTTTTCCCGATTCTTCAAATTTATTTACTTAATTTTTCTTTTTTTTTTTTTGTTCTGCTAGAAAATATGAGGAAAAGAGCAAAATAATCAATGTCAGAGTTGTTTTATTGATCGGTTTATCGGTAACCCGCAACAACAGCAAATTGTTTGCAGTTGCCAGGAAATAAAACAAATTTGGTTTTGTAATTTCGACGTTTTTATTGATTTATTGGTTAAAAACATTGGGTATTTTTTATTAATAATGAAATTTTAGAGACGCTCGGAGCATCGGCAGCAGCTTTAATCGGTGATGGCGCAACAGATTCCGTTGACTCAGTTGCCCATCAACGAGTTATACGATGAGGAGTTCAACAGGAACCTGCTGATGGCCAAATCTTTAATACCTCATCTGCAACGTCAGCAAGGTACCATTTCCGCAACTGCAAATCTTATCTTACATCTTATTCTAAACAAATCACTAGCATTTAATTACAAAATTAACAATTAAATGTAGCTACTAACATCTTAAAAGCTTCTAACAGCATCTCTATACAACTACTATAGAGAACCAGAAACTTCAAATAGCTTTTTCATGTAAAAAAGCAAAACAAAAAACCGAAAATGTAAATTACAGATCGCGACATTTGCAAGAAATGGATTGGGCGTTTATGCGAAATGACATCGGCGGACCCGATGGTGAAGAAGAATAGGAACCAGTTCTTCAAGTACCTGCTGACGGTGCTGCACCGAGGGGTGGACGACACTCCGAAGCCGCACCACGGTTATCCGCAGTACGATGACAAGGTGAGTCTGTTGCTCTGCTCCTTAAACTCTAAGCGATTTCCTTACTGAAACGAAGCGCATAATTAGTACGGTGCGGTCGGTCAAGCGATGCGGGGACACGACTACTTGAGCCGATGGTCGGCCGATAGAAGAACGTACGTGGCCGTAAAACCATTGCGCGGAAGAGGTGCTTTGGTTTACATGGCCGTAAGCAACAGGCCGGAACTCGGCTGGGAGTATCGCAAATCGTAAATTAATACGCAACAAGCGCAAGAAGAAAACAACAAACAAAAACACAAAAGGCAAGCAAAAAAAGAAAGGAAAATTCAGCGTATACTTACAATTGTAATAGGTTTATCTTCTTTTCCGTGTATTAATTTTATGTACAAAAATGCATCGAAGTTATCGACGCTTTCGGCCCACGTTGCCGGCTCCTTTGCGCGTTCCTTTGCCACCCTTCGGTTTCCTGCTTTTGTTGCCGCCCTTCTTGCCCACTCGGCCGCCCTTAGGTCTATCAACTGATTTCTCAGCAGCTTTCCTAAAAAACAAACATTTAAAATTTAAAAAAATTGCACTGTGCACACATTAGAAAAATATAATTACGCTTCTTCTTGGTTGATGTGTCGGGCTACCGCTTTGTTCAAGTTGAATTTGGGCCGTTTGTTCAGCACAGCATCGACTATTTGCAGATTTTCTTGTCGCTCCTGTTGGCCGGACACGGGAGGCAGCTTCCGCTTTCTGCTGCCGCCCGGGATCAAAGTGTGCACGTCCTTGGCCTCCTTTTCCTTGGACAGTTTGTTTTGGAATTTGCCAACGCTGGCTGTGGAAGCCTTAGCAACCGTTACTGCTTTTTGTAGCTGCAAAACAATTTTTATTTATTTTTTGTTTTAATAGCAAAATTACAAACCCTTTAATTATTTTAATTAAGAAAAATATAAAGTGGAAAAAACTTACGTCCTTAGAAGAAGAAACTTCAGGATTTAGTAGCCCAGCTCTGGGTACTTTAATATTCTTAGCCTTGGCGATATTCCGTAGTCTTTGCAGCTCATTCTTGGCCACTTTTTCGCCCTTGGCATGAGCCTGTTTGGCAAACTGGTCCTCAAAGGGATCGGCATTTTGGGGCACTTCCAGCACCCAGTCTTTTTCCTTTTGGGCCACAGCCCTTTTATAGCCAAATGTTGGTATCCACTTTTTCAGCTGTTCATCCCAATTCAGCTTGCTCTTTTTCTTCTTCTGAATGCCTTTTTCCAAAGCAAACGATTGCCATTTCGTTAGTGGCTTCGGCTTGGGTACCGGTTTCGACCTGGGCAACACATATCTAGGCTTAGGCAGCTTTGCAACAATGGCCTCTTCGACTCTTTCTGTAGGCAGCTCCCATATTTGATTTATTAACAACTGCACGTTACCTCTGGTTAAATCTTTTAAGTAATCGTTTTTCCTAGTTCTGAAAGCACCAAAATACAAGTTAGGAGGCTCGTAGGCTTCGCTAAAGAAGAAGAAATGCTTACTTGAGTAGATTGGCATCCAGGTCGTTGTTGTCCGTTGCCAGAAGCGTTCCGACATCGTAATCTAAGTCTAAAAGTTTATTTACAGTGATTGGTTTGTAATTGATGCCTCCGTTGGCCGTTTTTTCTAGGATATCTTGAACTATTTCCATTATATTGTAATATTTTTACAAGCCACAACTAATTATAACCTCTTTCGGTGGCACGTGCAAAAAGTTTTGACTTTTGACTGCTTTTGACCGTTTTGACATTTTAGTTTAGAATTTGATATACTGGGGGCAGCACTTGCAACTTGTTTATCATTACCATAGACCTATAAAGAATGGACACAATGATGAGAGAGAGATCCGTGGTCAGGGCAAAATACTATTAACTGTCAAATATAGAAAAAAAACGCAAATTTTTGCCGCGCTTTATGAA
>JASKGO010006904.1:0-22243 GCA_030556065.1 Holobus sp. GC000080 | reverse complement strand
TGTTATAAAATACGCCAAAGATCTCGGGGAAATAGTTTTATTGTTAATGTGTGTGCCGTTCACTGGCTAGGCCGAGACTAACTATACCAAAATGTTCAATATGTTCTCTTTTGATAACTGAATGTGCCTGTGTGTGTATGGGTATTACAATTACTACACTACAGTACCTAATTTTAAATGCATTTGTTAATGCATAGTAAAAAGTTGAAAATATAAAATCGTGTAAAACTTCGTTACAGCGGATTTTAAATTGGTCTTTTTTTTTAATTTTCGTTTATTTTATTTAATTATTTTTTTAAATAAATTTTTTATTTAAAACTATGAAATTCTGAATTGAAAACGGTAGAAATCCTATGCAGACCAAGGGCACATTTTTGCAAATTGCTACAGAAGTGTTTTTTTACGCGATTTTGATTTCTTTTAAGCCATTTTAATTTTAAAATTTTTCATTACGAAAAATTGAACGTCTTGGGTTGCTTAGTTGCTTAGAGTTAATTATTTTTGGAAAATTACAGAAAATTTTAAAAATACATCTTTAAGGTAATTATAGAACTAAATATAGTTTACATAAACAAATTTTAAACAAATGCAACTTAAAATATTAAAATTACAATAAAAGTAACAATGAAAATATGAATAAATTTTGCAAGGTTCGACAAACACCAAACTCATTACGGAACAATGCAAACAAAATAGTATATAAAAGAAAGAACAATTACAAAAAACGTAAATTTCTTTGTACACGGCAGATTAAAAGCAATCTTGGCGTTTTAAGTTTTAACACAACAATTACGCCATTACAAACAAATATAAGTAATCACTGTAATTTTTCAATAAATGCCGTCGCGACTAAAAGTAAATCTTCGATGATTCACTTGTTAACAACAAACACTTAATACGAGCGATATATATCTTTTAACATACATTATTTTGTTTTTTTTTTTCGGTAAAACGAAATAACAACTTTATTATCTTATAAATGTACCGGGTGTTTAAATTGTTTATGACTACTGTTCGAAATTAACATGCGAAATAGTTTTATTTCTGTTTTTTCAATTCATCATTTCTTGATGAAGATCTCCATCACTATAAGAAAAAAGACAAAAGTTTATGTTATATACTATGGTATAGTAATGGCCGCTTTCTCAGAAATAGAATAATCTAACTATTTTTTAAAATAATAATTTACATAGGTTACTTCACTAAAAAAAAAAATTATAACTTGAAAATCGGAGATAATTGGAAGTCAATTTTATAAATGAAATTCCCTATAATTGATCGAAATTTGAACACTCGGTATATGTGTAATATCGCTGCAGTTATTCATTTTTAACCGTTTAACCGCGCAAACATTAAACGGTTGACAAATCACATCCAGTGTTAATTTGAACAAGTTAAAAAAAAAATAGTGGTGACGCAAAAGCGGAAAATTTGTCACAATTAATTCTCATAATTTTTTTGCGGATGGAATTACTAAGAAATAACGAATAGTTATTTTTTTAACTATATGCTATTGATGTGTTATGCAATTGCATTTGTTTATATTTTACAGTGAATGTTTTTAATTATCAGCTATTTTTAGCAATGATGCAAAAGTTGGCGAAACTAATATATTGCAAAAATGCAGTTTTTTATTTATTTTATTTTATTTTTAATTGAAAACTACCATTTAGGAAAATTATACGGAAAGGTCTTTGACTTGTTTTGCAACTAGTTTCTGATTATTTAGCATAATTTCAACTCAAGAGTAAAATAATAAAGCGAACACGATCTAGATTAGAAATATGTTAATTAAATTTTTTTTTGCCTAATTATAGTGTGAAGTGTTTGACTTTTTTTTGTTGCGTTATTTATGGACTTTTAGTTTGCGACTATATCTAGAATAAATTTTTAATTGGACTTTGTGTTTTGCTTTTTCTCGAAAACTTTCAAATGTCAATTTACAAAAAAATGTTAATTTATTGCTGTTGGTTTTTAGTTACTTCATTTGAGACAAAAAAGATTATTTTAAGTTTTAGCATGAAAACTATAATTTTTTTGTTGTCTAAATACAGCATTTTTTAAAGTTCTGCTGATTTTATGACTTAACAATTTTGACCTTTCGTTGTCCAATTAAATTGTTCAACAGTCTTTTTATTAAAGACAATAAAAGTCAAGTGTACATGTAAGCGATTACATAAAAAAAACTATATGCATTGTTATATTCAAATTAAAAAGTAAAATAAAAAGGTATTTTAATTGCAGACAAAATTGAAACAAACATTTGAGGAAATATTGTATTTTTCTGTGATGTGATTGTAGTTAGTTTAGTTTATTGCAGAGCAAATTCCGCAGCTACATTTTCCTTTCCCCTGACTCAAGTCCGACCGATAAACGTGATTGTTAAAAGAAAGTGTAACTTTGCCTTGGTGTTCAATTGCATTCTTAACGGGTACTTGCAAAAAATATCGGCATTGCTTCTCATTCTTCTTCTTCTAATTCTTAATTTATTGAAAAATTGAATTGTTAATAATGCTTTTATTATTTTTGAAATGTTGCAGTTAGTGGTGAAAACCAGTATGCTCATTCGAGGCACTCCGGTATCCAGTACAGGACTAACATGACGCAAAGGGATGAAGTGCAGAAATTCGAGCACGGACGCATCAAAGTATTACAGGAGGAACGTCTGCATATTCAAAAGAAGACGTTTACAAAATGGATGAACTCATTTTTGCAAAAGGTACTGTAGTTCTTTCCATTTTTTTTTGTTTTTCTACGGTGGTATAAAAATATTTTTTTAACTAAGCAACTCAACAACATTCATTTAAATATCATAAGTCGCGGTGCTGTTTTATAATTTATTACTTCCATTGCATTCTTGGCAATTAATTATTTTATAAAATCAAATTTTTGATCATGAAAAAAGACAATAAGAGAACTCTGATTATATGATAACCAAGCACTATTAGAGCACACTATTTTAGCACATTTAAAAATGATTTCCGGGAAACCAGAAAAACATGGATAATTTTTTTTTTTTGATAAAAAATAATTTAAATATAATTTTCACAATTAATTGTTTGCGAAAATGTTATAATTAAACTCGTTCGAAAAATGCATATCGCGTGCTTATCCTTTATTTCCGGAAAAGAAAAAATGTTGACATAATTGTGGCACTTCTTGTACATAGGCTATAAATGCAGACACCGCGCACTTAAAAATTATTTCCGGAAAACCGGAAAGATATAAATAATATTTTCATTAGCATTTTTGATAAAGGGCATTATACCCTATAAATTAAAATTCAGTATTAAACATTGTAATAAGAATTTGGTGATGGGGATTATTACAAGAAAGTTTATACAAACAAAAAAAAAATTAAATCAGTAAAAATATTCATTTTTATAGATTTTTCTTTTTATATTTGTATGTTATTAATAATCATTATTCTTGATTAAAATAACTTAAAAATTGAGCAAAAATATTTCTGGCTGTATTTTAAAATTAAATTATACAAAAATCAGAATTATAAAAGAAGTTCTCGACGCTTCGCGTCTCGTATGCATGAGTCGCGTAATCTAAAATATTACGTCTTAAAAAAAGGTGGCGTGATCGGTAATAAATAAATTTCCTTACGAATTAATAAAAATTGATAGAAATTATCGTTCTTTTGGCAAGGCATTTATTATAAATTTCCAATATTGACATTCAATCTTCTTTTTTTTTGTATACTCGTATTAAAAACTTACTTTTTTTATTTTTCAAACTTATCCAAATTTAGAACAAGCTGGCTTAATTAATGATATTTTTAAATAAGTAATTATTTTTTAAATTAAGATCACTCTCGTAACCAATTGATATCTGAAGATTTTAAATTGTCTGAGCTTCAACAATACAAATCTCTAATAAAAAGACACGAGTAAACCTCGTATAGATTTGAAACTAAATTACACAATTTACAACTACATTGTTTAGCTAAATTAGTTTTAACTTTTGAATAATATAATTTTCAGGCGAGGATGGAGGTAGACGATCTATTCGTCGACTTGGCGGATGGACGCAAATTGCTAAAACTCTTGGAAATTATTTCCGGAGAGAAACTGGGCAAACCAAATGCCGGCAAAATGCGCGTTCACAAAATCGAAAATGTCAACAAAAGTTTGGCCTTTTTGCACACCAAAGTCCGGCTCGAAAGTATCGGTGCCGAAGATATCGTCGACGGTAATCCCCGACTTATCCTCGGCCTCATATGGACCATCATCCTGCGATTCCAAATCCAAGAAATTGAGATTGACGTGGTATGTGTCTTGTTCTTTTCTTCTTTTTTTTTTCTCATTTTACGAAAGTCTGCTGCAAATATTTTAAACATTTGTGTGGTTACAATTTTCTTTAAATTTTATGCAAATTTTAGTTTTATGACCGATTAGGACTTTCTATTTAATTTTTGCTTAACTAAAATAAGACTGCAGATTGGTTATGAGATTATGTCTTAAAATTGTTATTAATAGTTTTTTTTTTTATAATTGTTTAAAAAATATTTGTAATACTAGGATGAGGAAAATGAAACCTCAGAAAAGAAATCAGCCAAAGATGCGCTCCTTCTGTGGGCGCAACGAAAAACCCACGGCTACAATCACGTACATATCCACGATTTCACCAATTCTTGGCGCAGCGGTCTTGGATTCAATGCCCTTATCCATTCGCACCGACCAGATCTATTCGACTACAATCAACTGCAACCCCAGCGCCATATTGACAACTTGAACCATGCCTTCGATGTGGCCAACAATGAATTGGGTATTCCTAGATTGCTGGATGCTGAAGACATCGACACCAATAGACCGGACGAGAAGAGTATCATGACTTATGTGGCATCTTACTATCATACATTTGCGCGAATGAAAAATGAAGCGAAGAGTGGCCGCCGAATTGAGAAAATCATCAAACAAATGTCCGACGCTGACCAGATGAAACTGCGTTACGATGTCATCACCACCGATCTATTGGAATGGATTCAGAAAAATATTGTCTTATTGGAAGACAGAGAATTTCCGAATTCTTTGGAAGGCATTCAGCGGTTGTTGATTAATTTTGGCCATTACAGAACTCGCGAGAAACCTCCCAAATACAAAGAACGAAGCGAAATAGAAGCTTTGTTTTTCAATATCAATATGCAATTGAAAGAATTAAGGCAGCCAACGTTTTTGCCAACTGATGGCAAGTTGTTGCAAGATATAGAACGTGCTTGGGATAGGTTAGAGAGAGCTGAACATCGTAGAGAATTGGCGCTGAGGAGTGAGTTGAGAAGACAGGAGCGTTTGGAACAAATCAATGATAAATTTGAAAAGAAAAGTATCCTCAGAGAGAATTATTTGAAAGAAATGATTCAGGTTTTGTCGGACCCAATTTACGGCTCAAATTTGGCCAAAGTTGATGCCACAGTTAAAAAACATGAGGCCATTAGTGCTGACATCTTGGCACGTGAAGGAAGAATACATGATTTGACTCAAATGTCCGAAGAACTTGTTAGGGAAGGCTATAGGAATTCGAACCGGGTGAAGGAAAAGAGCAACGAAGTTTTGGACAAATGGCAAAAAGTTTTAGATTTGGTGGAAAAGCACAAGAAGAATCTTGGCCGAATGGGCAACGTCATGTCATTACTAAGGGAGATCGATACAACGTTGGATGCTATTTACCAATTGGAAACTGACTTTTCTTCTGTAGATATCGGAATTCATCTGATGGCCGTTGAAGAATTACTGCAAAAGCACGCATTACAAGAACTTCAAGTGAATTCTCTTGGAGAAACCGAGCGTCGCCTTCAGCGCTTGGGAGAACAAAATGCTTCGACTCAAACACCGAAAGAAGAAGCAATTCTGCGTAAGAAAATGGCCGAACTGAGTCAATCATACAAAAGTTTGCAAGATGCCTGCAGTAATCGCAAACTGCTATTGGAAGACGCTCGAAATTTCTACCAGTTTTTGCAAGATCAAGAAGACGAGGAAGCTTGGCTCATTGAGAAACAAAGAATTTGTTTGGCTGAAATCATAGCCAAAGATCTAAGAGCTGTATTACATCTTCAACAGAAACATAAGTTACTTTTGGACGAAATAAAAAATCGAAAGAGCAAGTTTGTTCAGCTAAGTAATTTGGCCCAGAAAATGATTTCCGAGAAACATCCACGGGCTGAAGAAATTGAACAACACTTGCAGACGAATCAAAAGGAATGGGCCAAATTGGAAGATTTGGCTAGCGAGAGAACGAAACGATTGCACGACGCGGCTGAAGCTTATCAATTTTATGCTGATGCCAATGAAGCAGATTCCTATTTAAATGAAAAGAAGTCTATTCTGGCGTCCAAAGACTACGGTTCGGATGAACCCAGTGCACAAGCGTTACTGCAAAGACATAGGGATTTGCAGGGAGAATTGAACGCCTATAGTGGTGATATCCAAAGTCTTAACAATCAAGCTGAAAGGTTGATAAGCGCTGGTATTTCGAATTTGAATCTGACACCTGAGACTGAAGTCAGCGAGCCTATCGAAGAAACTGTTTATGAAAACAAGATGGTCCCTGTGGAAGTATACGAGGAAGAACCGGTGGAAAAAATTGTCCCTCGTGTTGTATTGCAAGAACGTAAAGTTCCTCAAGTGAGGGCTTTATTTGCATTCAACGATCACGGATTGTCCATGGCAAAGGGTGAAGTGATGTTTTTGTTAAATCAAACGAATCCTGATTGGTGGTGTGTACGGAAAGCTGATGGTACTGACGGTTTTGCCCCAGCTAATTACGTTGAGGAAATCGAGCCACGCGTAATTCAAATGAAAGTTTCTAAACCGGAAAAAGTTAAGGTGATGCAAAAAGTGAAGAAGACCAAGATGATTTTGCAAAAGGTACCAGTAAAAGTATTGAAAGCTCCCAGACAACTAAAACGAAAAGTTGATGATAGCAATAGTGTTCCGAAACGCCAAAAGAATATTAATGATACTTATAAGGAATGTCAAGAAATGGCCAGTAAAAGAAATGCTTTATTAGCTGACGCTATTCGACTCTATGGATTTTATAAGGAGTGCGATGATTTTGATAAGTGGATCAAAGACAAGGAAAAGATGCTTACCACTGATGATCCAAAGGAAACCGTTGAACAAGCTAGGCGTAAACACAAGAAATTCGTCACTGATCTATCAGCAAGTAGTAGACGACTTGAAGGCATCGACGCAGAAGTTAAAGAATTTGAGCGCCAAAGACACTCGCAAATTGACAAAGTTCGCGGACGTCATCGGCAAATAACTGCCGCATTTGATAGACTTAATAAGCTGCGAACTCAAAAAGAGAAGAGTTTAGAAGGAGCCGGAATAGTTGAAATATTTTTGAGCAATTGCGACGAAGCCAAAGAACGAATGCACGAGAAACTAAGTTATCTTGATTCAGAAGTCTTAGGACTAGATTTAAAAACTGTTCAGGCTTTACAGAGGCGTCATGAACAACTCGAGCGAGAAATCACTCCTATCGAGCAGACAGTAAATGAAATTAATTTATTGGCCAATTCTGTTGTGACTTCCAACCCTAATGAACACCAAAATGTATCCAGAAAGCTTGGCGAAATTAAATCGCTTTGGGGCAAAGTAAAAGAAAGGGCGTTGAATCGCCGAGCCAGACTGGAAGATGCTGTTGGCCAACAAATATTCACTAATAGTTCGCAGACATTACTGGGATGGGTTGCCGATGTGAAGAATGAATTGAATACTGATGTTACAGTTCGCGATGTTCAAACCGCCGAAAAATGTTTGAAGAGTCACTATGATTTAAATGAGGATATCAAAGCCCACGCAGATGAATTCAGACAGATAACGGATTTAGGACGAAAGCTACTGAAGTCTAATCCTAATTTAAAAGATGTTGCTGAGAAAATAGAAAGATTGACTGAAGAACAAGCGGCTTTGCAACGAGGTTGGAAGGAAAAGGAGAATTGGTTGCAACAGTGCTTGCTATTGCAGAAATTCAATAAAGAAGCCGACAAAATCGATGCGGCTACCTCGAGTCATCAATCGTTTTTGGAGTTTTCAGATTTGGGAAATTCGTTGGACGAAGTGGAGGCTCTTCTGAAGCAACATAGAGCTTTCGCTAACACGTTGATAGCCCAAGAAGCAGCTGTAAACCAGTTCGATAAAAAGGCCGACAATCTGATTGCTCAAAAGCATTACGAAAGTCAAGGAATTGACAAGAAACGTAGAGAAGTTTTGCAAAGACGTAATGCAGTTAAAGCCCTACTTCAAAATCGTTCCAATGCTTTAGAAGCTTCCAAAAATTACCAAGAGTTCTGTGCAGAAGTCCACGACTTGAAGGTTTGGCTATCTGAGAAACTGAAAACGGCTTCCGATGAAAGTTACCGTGATTTGAGCAACTTGGAACGCAAACTTCAAAAACATGAAGCATTCGAAAGGGAACTGAGAGCCAATGAAGGTCAACTTAGAACCGTTAATAAAATGGGTCAAGCATTGATTGCCGATGAAGGAAGTTATAGAAAAGATAAAGTGGCGAATAATTTAAAAGAACTCAATGATGAATGGCAAAAACTGGTGGGAATATCTTTAGATAAAGGTAAAAAATTAAGGCAAGCCCAAATGCAACATAATTATAATGCATCGATTGATGATGTCAACAGCAAACTGATTGAAATCGAAAGCAAACTGTCCACTAAAGATGTTGGCCTAGATATGCGTTCGTGTAAAGATCTTCTAAAAAAGCAGGACATTATAGAAAATGAACTGACGCAGTGTTCGATTCGTGTCAATGAACTTGCGAATCAAAGCAAAGATATGTCTCACGATGGCCACTTTGATTCGGACTCCGTTGTGAATGGAGCTTTATTGTGCCAAAAGAAACTGAAATCCTTGGATGCACCTGCGAGACAAAGACGATCATTGTTAGATGAAGCTCAGAAATTTCACAAATTTAATTTCGATTTAGATAATGAGTTACAATGGATCAAAGAACATATGCCTCAAGCTTCAACTAAGGTGCTGGGACAGAATTTACATCAAGCTCAAAATTTATACAAGAAACACAAAAAGCTGGAAGACGAAATTTCAGGGCATAAAGTGGTAATTGATAAAACTTTAGAAATAGGACAGACTTTAATTAACCAGAAGCATCCGGAACATAAGAAAATATCTGACTTGTCTGATACTCTGAAAGCTGCTTACTCGGAGCTAAATCATTGTGCAGCAGAAAGAACTACCAATTTGGAACAATCATTGAAAGCTCAAGAATACTTTTTTGAAACCAACGAAGTTGAATCGTGGCTGAATGAGAAAAAGGACATACTTGCCAGTACTGATTACGGGCGTGATCGAAACGCAGCCACTAAACTTTTGACTAAACACAAAGCCCTGGAACTGGAATTGGACACTTATAGCAGTATTATCAACGAAATGGGCAGGGGAGCGCAAACATTGGTTCAAAGCAAACACCCTGAATCAAAATCCATAGCGGAACGTCAAACAACCTTAGAACTTTTAGTTCGATCGTTGCAAAGAAAAGCAGTAATTCGACAACAACGCCTTATGGAATCATTGTTCAGGCATGAATATTTCTTGGAGTCCAATGGCTTGGAACGTTGGATACAGGAACAATATCAACAAGCATCTTCTGAGGACTACGGCCAAGATTACGAACACCTGTTACTGCTGCAAGCCAAGTTCGACGACTTTAAACTGAAGATTGATGCAGCTTCTGATCGCTTCAAGCAGTGTGAAGATTTAGCTCAAAAACTCATAGCAAATGACAGTCCTTACATTGCTGATATCGAAAATGAACAATTCCAGTTAGAGTAAGTACTTTTTTAATTGCTTCGCATGATTTATTTAATCCTAAATTTTTGCACAGCTGATATTTTTAGCGGTTTCTTTTTTTTTTGCTAATGATTCTTTAAGTAAGATGCTGCATGACTAGGTGTTGGACTAATTGTTTCAGTTCTTACGATGCTAAAGAGGAAGACATAGAGGCTCTTTTAAAGAACTTTGATATAATTCGGTAAATGGTTCATTATTTTTTCTTTAAAAATTGCTTCAAAAATTTATTTTGTTTATAAATTTCAGTGGTGTTAGTAATAGATCTGAACTTATAAACACTCAAATTATTTTATCTTTTGTCCAATAATCTTCTAAAGACTAATTTAAAAATGAAATGTATTCTATAGGGAAAGTTGGACGAAACTGTTGGCGCAAATAGAGAATCGTGACAAAAAGTTACAGGCTGCTTCAGAGGTTCATCGCTTCCATCGAGACATTGCGGATGCCTTATCAAGGATCCATGAGAAGGCTGCCACATTAGGAAACGAATTGGGTCGAGACTTGAATGCAGCTTTATCGCTTGTTCGAAAACAAGAAGCGTTCGAAAACGAATTGGTAGTTTTAGAAGCCCAATTGCAAGTTCTCATCGACGATGCTGCCAAATTGAAAGCCCAATATCCTGCCAACAAGGAGAGCGTGCAAAACAAACAAGATGCGATACTGTTGGCATGGCAAAATTTGAAGGATGCCACCGAAGCGCGCAGAGACCAATTGCAAGCCAATGTAGACTTGCAGAAGTTTATTGCGGAAGTGCGCGACTTGACTACTTGGTCGGAAGAGGTACGCAGGACCATTGATGCCGATGAGAATGTTCGAAGTGCAGCTCGGGCGCAAGCTTTGAAAGATGAACATGAAGCTCTGAGAGGGGAAATTGAAGCCAGGGAAGAAAGGTTTTTGAATGTCAGGGAAATGGCCACCTGTATGGACCAAACCGATCACTATGCTGCTAACGAAGCTGTTGAAAAGTGCAATTCGTTGTTTGCTGAAAGACAGAAGTTGCACACGGCTTGGACCAAAAAGAAGGTTTATTTGGACCAGTTGATTGATTTGCATATTATCCTTAGAGATGCGAAACAGTTAGAGAATATTTGCAATACACAAGAAGCGGCTTTGAGTAATAGTGATTTTGGGGAAACGGTCGAAGAAGTTTTGAAGCAAGTTAGAAAACATGAGGAATTTGATAAGGTCCTTCAGAGCCAAGACGAGAAATTCGATGCATTACTAATAACTGGAGACAAGTTAATTTCGCAGAGACATTTTGATAGCGATAACATTGCTAAACGTTTGCGCGATGTTAAGAACAAACGAATTCGTGTGAAGCAAATTTCTGTGGCCAAAAAACACCAGTTGGAACACGCTCTTTTGTACACTGTGTTTGCCAGAGATGTTGCGGATGCAAAAGCTTGGATTTTGGACAAACTGAAGAAACTTGAGAGCGAAGATAAGAGTAACGTGGAAGCTGTGACGAATTTAGAGGAAAAGATCAAAAAGTTACAGAAGCATCAAGCGTTTGAAGCTGAATGTGCAGCTAATTTGAGTCGTATGTCGGAAATTAAAGACAAGGGAGAGAAACTTATTGTTCAGAAACACAGAGCTTCAGAAGATATACAGAAACAGCTGAATGAACTGAACTCGATGTGGCGAAAATTGGAAATGAAAGTCATTCAAAGAGGCAGAGGACTAGAAGAAGCGCAAGAAATCCTGGAATTCAATAACCAATTGGACAAAATCGAATCTTGGATTAGAGATAAGGAAGTAATGGTCCAGGCTGCTGATACCGGCCGAGATTTTGAACACTGTCAGGCGTTACAGGTATTTATTATCTTTTTAAAACTAATTAAAAAAAAATAATAATTTAATTAATTTTAGCGCAAATTGGATGATGTCGATAGTGATATGCGAATTGATGATAGTCGAGTCCACGCCATTAATATACTTGCTGACAAACTAATTAAACAAGACCACAAAGGCGTTAAGGAACGACGCGATAACTTTTTGGGAAAATGGCAATATCTGCAAGGGGCCTTGAATGATTACAGAGAGAAACTCGCAGGAGCTGTTGAAGTACACACATTCAATCGCGATGTTTCAGACACCCTGCAAAGAATCACTGACAAAATTACCGCGATGGAAGTGGACGATATTGATAAAGATTTAGCAGGTGTGGAATTACTGCAACGCAAACAAGAAGCCGCTGAAATTGAAATGACGGCTGTCCAGAAGAAATTGCACGAGCACGATCACGTGGCTCATAAATTGTTGCAAAAATATCCGGAGAATTCAGAGATTGCCACCAAGGTACATGAGCTGCAGACCCAATGGAACAAATTACAAACGGTGAAGGAAAGACGAAGGCAAGTTGTACTAATTTTCTCTTGCTTCTTGATTTTAAATTCCTTCGTTTATTTTTAGACGCGCCTTGAGCAATGCTTACATCAAACACAAGTTTCTGTCGAACACGAGAGATTTGGAAATTTGGTGTGCGGAAATCATCAAACGAATGGAATCCAGGGGGAAGCCAGCCTCAGTTTCGGAAGCTGATGCAATGCTGGAACATCACGTCGAATTCAAAGCGGAAATGGATGGCCGAAAAGAAGACTTTAATCAACAGATACACTTTGGTAATCAGTTAAATAAGGATGATCCTCAAATTACAGAAGCTGTACAACAGCTGCAACACATGCACGACAATTTGTACAGTACTTGGAACAAGTATCAGAAGATTTTGGCGCACGAATGCGACCTGCAAGCCTTCCACGAACAAGCTGATATGATTGACAATTGGTTGGCCTCTAAAGAAGCATTTCTCAATAACGAAGACATCGGCGATAACCTCAGAGCAGTCGAGATACTGATTAATAAGCACAAAGATTTTGAAGCCACTCTAAATCAACAATTGATAAGGGTTGATGAGTTGAAAGAATCTGCCAAAAGGCTTGAGGTCAACAATTACGACAACACCACTGTTCTCAATAGAGTTCAAACTATAATGCAAAGAACGGACAATTTAGTAAAGTCAACTATGAATCGCAAAGCGAAATTGGAAGATTCCAAGCCGCTGCATGAGTTCATTCGAATTATACATGAAATTGAGAATTGGCTAATTCAAAAATTGCAAATAGCAAGCGATGATAACTACAGGGATCCCACGAATCTTCAGAGCAAGATTCAGAAACATATTGCGTTCGATGCTGAAATCGTAGCAAATACAAATCGCATTCGAAACGTTATTCTGAAGGGCCAAAATCTAATTGACAAATCCCACTTTGCGGCTGAAGACATTGAAAAACGTTTGGACGATGTTGACACCGAATGGAAAAATCTGCAGGAATTAAGTGTGCTGAAGAAACAAAGGCTAAATGATGCTTATCAGGCGTTACTTTACAATCGCACCCTTGATGAATTCGAAAATTGGTTGGGTGAAGTCCAAAATCAATTGCAATCGACCGATGTTGGCAAAGACATGGTGTCCGTGAACATTCTGTTAAAGAAACATACGAGTCTTGAAAATGATGTGAAACAACATGCAGAAAACTGCGAAATAATTCACGAAAATTGTGAAACATTTGTTAAAAACAACCATTTCATGGCTGATGAGCTTAAAGAACGTGCTCAAGATATCATCACTCGTTACCATAAACTTGAGGAACCTCTGCAAGCCAGACGAGATGCCTTAGAAGCTTCGATGATGTTCCATCAATTCTCAAGAGAAATCGATGATGAACTGGAGTGGTTAGCCGATAGGGAGCCAGGAGCTTCTTCTCGTGACTTAGGTATTTTTGTTTTCCAAAATATTAATAACATTTTGGCTAATGTATCTCTTTCTTAGGAATGTCATTAACATCAGTACAATTGCTTCAAAAGAAACATCAAGCTTTGGAATCGGAATTGATGTCAAGAGAAGTTATTATCAATGGATTGATTTCTAGAGGAGCACAGTTGACTAGATCAGGACACAGTTTATCCAATTTGATAGCTGATAAAGCGGCGGAAGTTAAGACCAAATTTGCCAGCATTAAAGATACAGCCAGTCTAAGAAGATTAAGATTGCAGGATGCTCTTGAAGCACAAATGGTAAATATATTTTTACTTTTTTATTTGTGTGTGTAAAATTTAAATGTGCAAAATAATTGTTGTTTGTTTAGTATTATACAGAAGTGTCGGAAGCAGAAGCTTGGATTGCCGACAAAAAGTCCTTGTTGGATTCAAGTGAAATTGGAAGAGACGAGGATTCCACGCAATCTTTACAAAGAAAACTTGAAGCCTTCCATTATGAAATCAGTACTTTTAGTGCTGTCATTAAGAAGATCGACCAAAGTGCGCAGAAATTAATCGAGAGAAATCATTTTGACTCGAAAAACATTTCCAAGAAACTTGTAAGCTTAAAATTTTGAATTATGTCTAAATCTTTTTATTAACGAACAAATTGTAGGACGATCTTAAGGATGAGTTTATTCACCTGCAAAATTTACTCACCGATCGTGAAAAACGCCTTTCCGAAGCTCTATTGTACTTTGGATTCATCCGAAAATGTAGTGAAATTCAGGAATGGATGTCCGATCAACAGACCAAAGCTGCATCAGAAGATTACGGAACCGATGTGGAACATGTGGAATTATTAACGCAAGCATTCGAAACGTTTTACACCAGTTTATTGAATAACGAAGGCAAAATCTTGGAATGCATTGAAACGGGCCAGAAACTAATCGATGCCAAGAGCAGACACTTGGAAAATGTTTCTAGCAAAATGGAAGAGGTTCAAATAATGTGGGAAGATTTGACAGAATTGGCCAGTGCTCGCAAAGACGCTTTATATGGCGCCAAACAAGTACACACCTTTGATAGGATAGCTGATGAAACTATCAGTTGGATTCAGGAAAAGGATGCCGCTTTAGCTATCGATAACTACGGCAATGACCTAGAAAGCATCCAAGCATTTGTGAGGAAACACGATGCGTTCGAAAGGGAGTTAGAAGCCATCAAAGAAAAAGTTACTTATGTTGTGAATGAAGCTAAGAAGCTAATTGAGACTTATCCAGATACAGAAGAACATATTAATGCAAAGCGTGATGATACCTTAGCTGCGTGGGCTGAACTTCAAGAGAAATCCGAAATGCGCAGAACCAATTTGAAACAATCGGAACATTTGCAAACGTATTATGATCAACATCAGGAATTGCTGTAAGTATTAATATTCTTATTACTTTAGTCAATTTGTTTGATTTTCGTTTATTTTACAATTTCAGAGCTTGGATAAACGAAATGTTGGCTAAAATAACAGCTCCGGATTTGCCACAAGACGTGACCAATGCTGAAGTCCTAATTGAACGCCACAAAGAACATAAAGTGGAAATTGACGCTAGATCGGATGTGCTCAATCGGTTAATTGCCGATGGCCACAAATTCATTAAAAACGGGCACATATTTTCAGCTGATATCGACAACAAATTACGGACATTAGAAGCACGGCTGGATTTGTTAAAACGAACATGGACTAACCGAAATTCGATTTACGAACAAAATCTTGATGTGCAGCTGTTCAAACGAGAAGCTAATACTTTGGAAAATTGGATCGTGGTTCGTGAACCCACTCTCAAAGACGACAAAATGGGCGACTCCATTGCCCAGGTCGAAGATCAAATAAAGAAGCACGAAGACTTTGAGAACACCGTTAAAGCCCAAGAGGAGAAATTCGTATCGTTAAAACGAATGACTCTATTGGAGGATGCCTTCGCCATGCAGAAGCAAATGGAGGCTGAAGCCAGACGTGCTGAACGCGAAAGACAAGAACATGAAAGAATAGCACAGCGCAAAATGCGAGAAATGCAACGAATCACCGAATCAAGACGCTTGGAAGGCGGCGGCAAGCTTCCGATGGAAATCAACGGAAACCAAGAGAATTCTTCGGTTCAAGGCAGTTCAATAACCAAATCGAATTCGGTTGCCCACATTTTCGGCAATAGAATTCGCCGAGGTTCTGACGGCAGCATTAAACGTGCGGAAAGCATGAAAGTGCAAGGAATGGGAGGCACCAAACTGCCAAAAAGAACGCCTAGTTTTACCACCAGACGCAGAGGGTCTTTCAGAACGAAGAACACAATCGACGAAAACGAATTGCCTCCGGTGGAAATCCAAGGATTCATTGATAGAAAGCAAGTGTTGATTGCTGGTGGCAAAAAAGCCCCCAACAGAAATTGGAAGACTCTGTTTACAGTGATGTGCGGACAGTTGCTTTGTTTCTTCAAAAACCGAGAAGACTTTGCTGCTGCTAAAGCACTGTACGCGCCTTTGGGAATCCATAATGCCAAATGCACAGTGGCTGACGACTACAGCAAGAAGAAACACACATTCAGACTCATAATGGTGGACCAATCTGAGTATTTGTTTTCTTGCAACAGCGCCCAAGATATGAACTCGTGGGTCAACAAAATTTCCTTCAGAGCGAAATTGCCGCCCAGTCTTCAGTTGGTTAACTTTGAAGTGCAAAAGGTAAGATATTCCATATTTCATTTTGGATTGTTTTTACAAAAAGAAATGCTTATTTTCAGCCACAACAGGAATTCCATGATGTGGAACTTAGTTCACAGTCAAGCAGAACTTCCAGTCCCGATGTAACGGACACTGTGACCTTAAGACATGATCCCCAGTATTCAAACGGAAGTACGCATCATAGGAACACAATATCAGGTAAATTATTCGGCTTGTTTGCGACTAATATTTTAACAGAAGGAATTAAACAAATTAAAAACCAGGTGAGAGTCCGCCGCCTTTACCCGGATCACAACCACCTAACGTAACTGGAGGGCGCCGACATAATTCTATTGACGGTTCTGGAGAGAATAACGGTTAGTTACGTCAATCTTTTGGGCTTCTTAATAATCTCCACTAACGAATTTTTCGACTAATTTCGCTTTCTACTAATCTATTGTCGCCTTGTTTCTTGTGTCTCATATTTCCCAGCCCAAAGCACAGAGATTCATTTTGTTTCATGTAATTTTGCAGATTGGAGTTCGAGCAGATCATCACCCACAAGTCAAACAGGTGAAAAGAGGTCGTCGAGGATAATGGATCTGTTCCGTAAACGACGTCAACCCAGTTCTCACATGTAATAACAATATTAGCATTTATAGGGAGAAAAAAAACCCGATGTTTTCTAAATGGTCATATAAATAGATTATTTACTTGTTATTGTAAATAAAAGTAAGACATCTAATCAAGAAGTTAGTGCACCAAAAATGTAGTCCATAAGAATCGTGTTTATTAATTAATTATTAATATTGTTGTAATTCAGTGCAGTTATATCTTCTTAGAGTATTGTTTATTAATTATTGCGATAGAATCATTGAAAAAAAAAACCAAATGTTACTTTAGCTAACATCGGGACGAAGCGACGCATGTAGCAATGTCTCGTCCAACTTTAATTATCAACGCATTCGATGACGGCAAACATCATAAAGGGATTTGGTTCAGGAAAAACGACACGCGACTTCCTTTTGTGTTTGTTTATGATGTTTGAACGTTATCGTTATCGACAATTCAAAGCAATTTATAGCCCAAGAAGTAATAATATTTAGGCAATGCAATCAGTTTATCTGTTTTTTTTTTGTTAGTAAAAAATGTTTTATGTTAATTTTAGTTTGTGTTTAGGTGGAAAATTTTATTAATTTGTAATTTATACTAATGGTAATGAAATACCTAATAAAAACAAATATTTTAAAAATCAAATATTTTATTATATTTTAACCGTTTCCTTTCATCTATAAAAACTTTTTATTGGAGACGATTCAATAAAAACTTTAAATTCAATTAAAAACATAGAGGTGCCGTTTTCTTCATCACTACAGGGTACTTTTTAGGATCCAGGGAATTGTTTTTTTTTCAAATAGTCAATTAATTCTCTATAATTAGTTTAGGGCTCTAATATGAAAACTGAAGATTTTTGTAAAATTTAAGTTCAAAGGATTGTTCTAAAGAAAATAAAAAAAAAAAACTGAAATATTTGATTTTTTGCACGTCCTCGAAAATGATATCAATTTGACTTTCCGTATTGTGATGTAGGCAGCCTGTATAAAAATTGCGAGCTTTTTCTTATAAGAGCATTTTTCAATTCCCTTCTTAATTTCAGCAAATACTTCATTATTGGAAAATGTTGTGAATCCTATGTTACTTTAGGCTATTCCAGAAGTGGCTACTTATTTCTCTCTTCTTGTAAAGTAACGCCCCTATTTTTAATTCGTATTTTTTCCCCTAAAAAATAAAAAAATAAGATGATTTTGGACGCTCAATTTCCAAAAAAGTCATCCATTTCTGGCTATATTTGGTATATAATTGGTGTCTTAAGAAACAAATCATATCTTTGCTAAGGTCATTTTTGTGAGATGTGTGTAAATTTATTATATAAACCGGTTAACACGATTGTTGCGTCTGAATTCTAAATGTGAAATATTAGAATAGTCTTCCTCACTGATCACGGAAAAACTTTTTTTTTTTGAGCCAGAGGAAATTTTAAGAAAATGCCCGATTTTTTTAAGTTTTATATTGCTGCTGAAATAGTCTCATCACAGAGTCTCATTTAGGACCTGTTTTGCTTCCCGGAAAAAAAGTTTTAGATGCGCGGCGTCCATTTCTATAAATAGCCGGTTATCTGTTTTGGGAGAACTATTGCACATATTGCATTTTTTTCTTTTGGCTATCATTATTATCAAAACAACGCCCTACTGATTTAAAATATTTTCTGTATTTGACCACTTCAGATCATACCGGAAATTGAAATCAATTTTGATATTTTAATCGAACACCCCAATTTTCTTTTCAAATTTCGGCTTAAAAGAAAAGACGCTTTTGTAAAAAAATGACTTCACCGGCTATTTTTGTAAAAATTGATATTTCACGAAAAAAAAAATCATATTTTTGACATTTGTAACATTAGTTAAATAATTCTTTTTAATAATTATTACAGAAATATGTGCTCATACATTAAGTTAAAAATTTCATGTTTAAATTGTCCTGAGTATTCGAGAAAAAATCTTTAAAATTACTATAAAAAAATATATTTTTTTTTAATGGAACCACCCATAATAAATTTAAAAACATCCTAATTTGACGTAAAAATCTATAAGAAAAGTTATATTTAGTTATAGTTAGTTTTAGTACTTTTCGATTTCGAGTTATTCAAAAAAAAAAAACGAAATCTCCATTAGTTAGCATTGCAAAAAGTAACATCACCATAGCGTCACCACAATATACTATTCCCATAACAATACATTGAGATTTAGTTTTCTAAAAATTCGTTTCTTGAAATAACTCAAAAAGTTATCATCGCACAACTACCAAATATTACTACTCAGTGGCCATTTTAAGCTGAATAATGTTGTATTGTAGTTTATTGATTTTAAAATAATATTTTTTAAATTCTTTTCTCGAACATCTTGTACAAATTATGAAATATATTTTAAACTTAATGTAAGCGCACATACTTAGTAATAATTAAAAAGATTTTTTTTAATTAGATTTAAAAATATGATTTTTTTTCTTAAGACACCGATTTTCACAATAATATCTGAAAGTGGACTAAAAATACTTAACCGATGTGATTTTGATTTTATAATTTTTGCTCTTTTTTAACTAATATATTTGTAAGCTATAAAATGAAAATTAAAATTTATTTTTAGAATAGATTAGGTACTTAGTTATAGCATTGCTTTATAAGAATGGAATGATAAAAACATTTAAATGCATTAACTTTATTTATCTTCGGTAATCAAAGATGTTTAAAGAAATCTATAACAAAATATGCGACAGAGGAAGTTTTGTTAATAGTTTTTTTTTTTCAAAGATGTGAAATATAAAGAAACAATAATTTATCTAGAATTAGATTTACGCTACTTAGTTTAAATTTCAATGTTGGATAAATTTATCAGTAGAATAGCATCTATTTTTTCAAATAAAACCACTAATGAGTAATTAAAAAAATGTTTTAATCAATATTTATATTCGACGCAAAAAAGCATCTAAGCAAAGTTAATTTAATAAGTTTACGTTTACGATGAATAGTTTTCAGTTTGTAGGATGTATTAAATGCTATATTCCTCATATGTTGTTATAGGTGTATGGATAGGAGGAGTTCGTTTAAACTCGACTGACGAGAATTTCAAATGACCAACAAATAAAAAGTAGTGAACTATGTGCACTTGTCAAGCGAGCAACTATTTGAGTAAATTGAAGTGACTGCCTTTGCCTTGTGCCTCTGAAAGTAACATTTGATCTATCAGTTTCCAGAATCCGTTCAAACATCCAGGTGTCTGGAACTGCAATTAGTCTGTAGGGGAAACTGCTCTGGACAAAGATTAATAATCCCACGTGTTACATATGATGCACATAGCATTCTATACAAGCTACAAGTTATTAAAAAGGGAAAAAATGCAATTTCAACAAATAGATTTGGTATGAAGTTACATTGCTATGACGATTCCTCTAGCAGTTCTAACTACTACATGTAATTGAGATATATTACTTTTGAACTTACTTCATCGTATTTATTTCTTTATTAGAAATTAGAATCTACATAAAAATAGAAAATTTGAAAATTTAAGACTTTACCAAAATTTCTCTTGAAAAGAAATCCCTTTTCAGAAATCTCATGAGAGCAAATATAAAAGATGCTTATTTTTTATTTGAAACTAAAATCCTCGAGAAATTAATATAATTTTTATTGGTAATGGAGTAAGTAAAAAAAAGGGGGAATACACTTAGAGCGAAACTGTGTTAGTTTGATATATTATTGGATATTCCTGACACACTTTACCAAAGAAACACTTAATGCATCCCTAATAAAAGCAAAAAAGCTCTTTTTCGCCTTCGCGGTCGCGCCGCTTCCAAGTGCCGGGCAATAAGCTAATTTAAATAAAGCTAGTTAAAGTTTGTCGATGCCAATTTCATCGATATAATCAAAGATGTGATCGGCTTATTAAGTCGCTTTTAGATAAAGCGCAAAATAACGTCCCCTCCATTCCACACCCTCGCATGTGGTCCATGTATAAAAGAGCCGGTACCGGTGTCGTCCCAGCACATAACCCGTATACAAATCATTTAGACAGTTTTACTCTTTTGCCGAAAGAAATAAAAAATAAACAAACAAATAAAAATAAAGTGTCTGTCAGTGTACATACATTTTTTACGCTCGTGCCAGAAGACAAACTTATCAATGAAGAACTTATTTCTGTTTGCATTCTCATTACTGAGTGAGTTCGATTCTCGTTGTTTGTTTAATTTGAAGATATATCGAATGAATGAAAGTAACGATGGATTGTTTGCAGTCGCGGGCTCTTTGTGCCAGAGGGTTCTTAGGTCGTGCAGCAACATTTGCGGCATGGAGTGCGAGAACGCGTGCGGCACCAACATGTTCAAACCGTGTTGCTTGAATTATGTGAAGAAACGCAGCAGCGGCAGCAGCGGTGATGTCGTGGCTCCTCTGTGGCCTCTTCTGGACCCCAATATCCGATTGGAACTCTGGCTCAGCAATAAAGCCAAACAATTCGCTTCTTGGGACCAACGCACTGGCGAATCGAACGTTTATCGCAATGATGACAACGATAAGAACAACCTAAGGGAATCTCCTAATATTAACTAATTAACCATCCTTGTTATATAATTACTATGCAAAATACATAATATATCAATCTACAAAATATAAACCATTCATGAATTTATTGACGCAGTGCGAAATTGTTTTCTTTTTATTTCAAGAAAAATTAAATTGTATTTTAAATCAAGTTATAGGGAGGTAAGTAATAAAAAAGAATTGGATTTGTTTCCGAGTGTAAATATAAAATTTGCCTTTCGTATTCTCGTCGACATTTCATATTGAATTATATGCTTTAATAGCGAGCTTTTATAACAATTTAGATACTTTCAACAAAATAGATATACCGGGTGTTTCAATTTTCGTTCGGCCGTAGGGAATTTCATGGAAAATTAAACTTTTTTCAACTTCCTATACTTTTCCTAAACTTTTCAAAACGAAAAATTCATTGGTAGTAGTGCTCTATAAGGAGTATCTTTTAACATTTTTTTGAAGCTCGTACCGTTTCTAGTTTTTTTCTGTTAAAGCCCTTTGAAAAACACTAAGTTTGAATTTCGCGCCCTAATGTGATAATGGCAATATGGCAATAGTTGTTTGGCAGCGCTTAATAGCAGCTCAGTTAAATATTGTGGGTGCTGTTTTTTTATTGTTGCGAGATCAATTTTTAATAAAATATGGACAATTTAATATTGGTGATAATAAAGAGCTTAGGATGAGTGTATGTTGAAGACTCGACACTTTATGAACCCGCAATTAGAATAGTACTTGAGATTATTAGCAGGGGTGCTACCGAAAGGCCGTAAATCCCTCAATAAAATTGTCGAGGAAC
>JASKGO010006902.1:0-10992 GCA_030556065.1 Holobus sp. GC000080 | reverse complement strand
TTTTTTTTTTTTTAATTTAAACTAGTATAAAATTCTCTACAGATCCCAAGTTATAAAAAAAAACAAATATTCATTATTAACTATTCTAAACTAATCTAAACAACAATTTACAAATAAATTACAATACAAACAGCAACCAGTTTAAATACAAGGATTGAATTGTTGCAAATTAATTCGATCGCAGTAAACTCGGCCGTCGTCCCTAGTGACCGGTATCTTAAAGAGTTTTCCTTGGGGCATGCAAACACAAATTTTGTATTGCAATGTAACTCTATCGTTATACTTTGGGGCAAATTTCGGTAACTTCGTCACATCCAAATAAACGCCATCTTTAGCAGATAACAAAATGGATCCGTTAACAGACTTGAAAAGCAAATCGGCATCAGCTGAAAGTCTCAAATCACTGCTTTCCATCGAAGTTCCTTCCGATCCCTTCAGAGTCATCGATTTGCTCGACTCCAGCTTCAGATCATGTCCAATCGGACTGGAAATGCGATTCGTATGCACTTTGCGTGCACTTAAATTTTGCAGACGTGTTTTCAAATTGAAAACCGGATCTTCGGACGAAAAAACAGCGCGTCCGTCCTTCTTCACCTCGAATTTGTTTACGTTCTTTATGGTTGTCCCATTTTTGTCCATCGAAAGCTTATGGACGCCTCTTCCATGCTTCGTAAGCTTCACATTAATGCTGCCCTCGATGGCCGATATGTCCATCGGATATTCGTTGAAACTTTCGATGATTCCGTCGCTCTTGTAGACGTCCTTCAGTTCGGTGTTGCCGAAGAATTTCACGGCGGAATATTCGGGCACCAGCTCGAGGCTTTGCATTCCTTGACCTAGGCGCAGTACGCCTAAGATGGTCATCGTCAGAGTCAAATTGCCCACGGCTAGAATAAACAGGAGCCCCACCAGTGTCCAAAAGGCGAACGTTTTGCGTCCCCTAAGGCCAGTTCGCATTAAGTAATGTTCGTTTACAGGCACGTATCCTGCGGTGAAATTGTTGTTGTGATATTTGGAAACCGACCTTTTGGCCAGCGCTTTCTGGCGCATCGACTCGCTGTGCAAAGTGTCTTGGTAAACATCTGGATGCGGGTTTTCTTCCTGCGTCATTATGCCCTACACTTGGGATAAATTCAGGCGAATGAACTGCTGAATTTCAGTTCGATAAATTTAGAACAGGAAAGCGCACAGCCATGCGCACTTAAAATCGCTCTAAAAGCGCAAATACTATCGTTAAAAAATCATTAAACAATTAGTAAAGCTACATATTTTATATCTGTTTTCCTATTTTTACAAATAAGCTTTTAAACTTTCGTTTTTTATATTTAAAATACGCTAATTTGTAAAATAAAACTTTAAACATTTAAACTTTTTGCTTTCAATGTTGGCATTACTGAATCCTGCAGAATTCAAAGGTTATGTGTGTTGTTTGTATTTATTTTCAATAATTTTGCGGATTTTTCTTAAAAAACAGCGTTAATTTAACGCAATGAAACGCAAAAAGAACACCGAAAACCACGAACCCTTCGATGCCTTTAATAAACTGTTCGAATTTAAAGGAAACGATACTTGGAAATTGCCACGTACGGCTTTTGTTTCTCAAAAATGGCAAATCGAAATTTTGCAACAGAAAAAGCAGCAACTTAATTTCGTGAAGGAAAAATTAACGGATTTGGATCAGGAAGCCTGGCACTATCACACGAAAAAACGGGATCCTAGCACGCAAATTATTAAATCCATTCGATCAAAGTATTATCCAGAACTCCTGACACAGGTAAAAAAACAAATTCATTTTTTTTTTTAAATAATTATTAATTGAAAATCATTATTATTATAAAAATAAATATATTTAGGCTTGGTGTAAATTTTTCGAATGCGTTTCCAAACACGATCTGGTTCCTTTCGAACTCATTGAGTGCAATACAATAAAAAGTTTGCATTTGTGTGAAGCCCCTGGAGGTTTCGTAACAGCTCTAAATCATTATTTAAAACAAACTTGTCCCGAAATAAAAGTAAGCAATATTTTCTTCAGTTACTGTGCATTAATATTAATTAATGATAATTAATTTTCAACAGTTGCAATGGAAAGCTTCCTCTTTGAATCCAAATTATGAGGGAAATGCTCTCAGTAAAATGATTCCGGACGATCGTCTTATTATAAATACAAAGCAAAATTGGCTTTTTGGATCTGACTATTCAGGTGATATAATGCAGTACTACAACTATGAAGATCTTTGCAAAGAAAGTACCAAAAACGGAAAGGTTTGTTTGTTTGTTCCACTGGCAACAAACTTTTAAAACAAAATTTAAAAATTAATTATTTCAGATGGACATTGTAACAGCCGATGGAAGCGTTAATTGTATGGACGATCCGGGAAACCAAGAACTGAATGTCGAACGATTGCATTATTGCGAAGTTGTAACGGCATTAAGTGTTTTAAAAACAGGTAATTTTTTTCGATAATAACTTAACAACTTTTCGTTGTCATCCTGTATTTCAAAAATAACAAATTTTTGATTTGTTTTTATTGTTTGCAGGAGGAAATTTCTTATTGAAAATCTTCACTTGTTTTGAAGAATGTACAATATGCATTTTGTACCTTTTAAACTGCTGTTTTAACTCGGTTTCCGTCTTTAAGCCAATCACATCGAAGAGCGGAAACTCGGAAACGTACGTTATAAACAAAGGCTTCAAAGGACATCAATTACTGTCCACTTTATGGCATTCCTTATTGTTAGAATATAAGCAAGCCAGTGGCAAATCGTTATTTCAATTGGCAGATTTAAATGAACATTTCCTTAATCAAATAATTGCCTGTGCAGAGTTCTTTAAAGAAAAGCAGATTATCACTATAGAACAAAATCTAAAATGCTTTAAAAAAAACCACGATTACGCCGAAAAAAGGCAGTACAAGAAAAATATGGGCTTGACAAAACGATTCTTGGAACTTTACCAAATTAATAAACTGTCTGAAGAGAGTAAAATTGTGCAAGGCATTAAACAGTTTCCAAAATACTGCGTCAGTACCGAGAAGAAAGACTGCTCGTCTTCTTTTTTATATTATTTGTCCAAAGAAACAGATCTGAAGTTTAGTTTTGTAAGTGGAAAAGCTTTGCATCGAGTGCTATTCACAAAATTCTTTGCCGATACGGATCAATTAAATTCCCTACTTGAAAAACGTCAATTTAATATTGAAAACGAAAATTCTTTGTTTTTCAAATTAAAAACTCACTTTTTAAGTGGAAATTTTGCGTTCATAGCTTACAGCAATTATTTAAATTATACGCAAAGCTATTTTCACAAAGAAATGCTGAGTATTTTTAAAGAAAACAATGGCAAAAACATGCTGCTGATAAATGTGCCTTTAATTACCAATTTTCTTATCGGTTTGCTATTCCTTTTCACTCAAGAATACTCTGTTTATTTTTTCAAGAAAGGAATTATACTTCTCATAAAAAGCGAACCGGAAAAATCGGAAAAGTTGGAAGATTATTTGAATTTAATAAAACAAAAACAAAATTCCTTGAAACCCTCTAAAGAATTCAAAATAGATCTGTTGGAAATTTTAGATTTAAACGATGTTGATTCATTTTTCATTCATTGTATTAATTTTTATAACAATAATATTATATAAACTACAAAACCAAAAAGTTACCAACCACTAAGCCATTTCATTCTGGACTGCCTCCGTAAAGTATCCCCGTCCATCCTTTTTGGGTCCGTTTTGATAGCTTCAAGGGCCTTAATGTTGTCTTCATTATTTATGCACTTGATGTGCAATTCTCCATTTTCTTTGAGAAGAGTGTTCTTGGCATCTTTGGGAAACCCATTGGGAAAAGTTATTGGCTTTATTTCAATTAAATGCTTGATTCTCCATAGATATTGGTTAATTTCCGGTATATTCTTCACAACTGAGATACAATTACGCTGGAAATTGCAATTATTATGATTAGATTGCTTTTTTGTTAAGGTATTTAAGACTTACATGTTCATAAAGCAATCCAACTCTCTCTAAAATTTGTTTTTCCCAGTATGGTAAGCCTTTTAAAGGCTTTATTCTACGTAATCTGAATAATTTCGTTGGCTCATATGGAGGATCTTTAAAATCCGTTGTTCTAATATACATAAATTAGAGAAAAAACTTATGAAACTGAAAATATGAATCATCGACAAACATACCTTGGATAATAGGTGAAACCAGGATATTTTATACCTTCTCCAGGGTACATTTTAGGATTCTTGCCCCTGGCATTATTTACATTTCTTGTTATAATAGTTTTAATGCTGTTTATCGATAATAAACGCATTTTCTTGTTGAATGAAACACAAGTAGCAATTTGAAACAAATTTTAAGGTTATAATTGCAAATTGCTTAGACAACCAACATTTCTTTTAATTTAAATATAAATCAATATTTTTATATTTTATAAAAAGTCGCGCAAGTTTTTGCTAAAACCAAAAAATAATTCAAATAGAAAATACATTAAAAAGGATCATTCATTAAACCACTTGAATTTAGAAGTACAGACCGTTTATTTTCATGTTTTCATAGTAGAAACTAGTGCATTGTAAGAATATCGTACCGTACGCTAATTATTATTGTTAATTATAATTTACTAAACGCATAAATGCATTGCTTACAATTCGTCGTGGGAATTCAAATGGTCCTGTAGGAAATCCTGCAAGTCTTGCAAGCTCCGATCGCCATTGTACTCGGAAATCTTCTTTCCGTCCCTGTACAAGAACACGCTGGGAAAGCCTTCAACTTCTTCGTCGTTGCAAAGCGTTTTGTTAATTTCCAGTGTGCAGTCGATTTTCACGATGTTGACTGAAGGGTGGCCAGCGTATTTCTTTCCCAGTTCATCCCAAGTGGGTGCTAAACGTTTGCAGTGACCACACCTATTTACATTTTCAAAATTTTCAATTTTTCATTTGAATAAAAAGGAAAAAAAAGAAATAAAAGACTTACCAAGGAGCGAAAAATTTAACAAAAGTAAAACCGCTTTTAATGACATCGGGAAATTCGTTTGCTGTGAGAACAAGAACGTTGTTGGCAGCTTCAGGCTTCGCTTCTTTCTCCACAGAATGACTATTCTCTTGAGAACCGAGCATTTCATTTACGAATCCCATTAAGTCATCCAAATTGCGACCTCCTTGGTACTTTTTCACCTGTTTTTTTGCATATTTACATTTAAAATTTTGTTAATTTTAATTAAAAAAAAAAATACCATATTTCCATCTTCGATCCAAAGCAAGGTCGGATATCCTTTGATTTCGAAATCATTGCAAACATTTCTATGCTGCGTGCAATCGATTTTCGAAATTGACGCGTCATTGTTGGCAGATTGGCCCAACTCCTCCCAAACAGGAGCCAATTTCTACACAAAGCCACAAAAAAAAAGAAACGTAAATCAAATACTGTCTTCTGTTTTGAAAGAATTCGTTTTTGTTTTTTTTGTTTTGTTTAGATTACCTGGCAATGTCCACACCAAGGAGCGTAGAATTTGACGAAATGTTTGCCTTGTGCAACGTGTTTACCAAACGTATCCTCAGACAATTCGCTGACGGCGTTCAAGTTCGCAGGAATATTGACTTTTTCATCCCCTAAACTCTAATTAATAAAAAAAAACTATAAAGAAATTGACACACATGGAATGCAAATGGAACAAAGAAACAAAAGCCTTACCAAGCTAACTTGATCAGTAATGAAAGAAGTCAAAGAAGGCAAATCACGGGTGCCCCTGAATTTGACGCCTTCGGTGTCGCCGATTTTGAAGAATTTAAGGGTCGGGTAACCGGTGACATCGTGTTCGTTGCAAACATCGCCGTCGATGGTGCAATCAACTTTGGCTATTTTTACATTGCTTTCATCTTGATTAAGCATTTCAGCTAGTTCTTCCCAAATGGGGCCCAAACGTTTGCAATGTCCACACCTAATGTTACACTCATTATTCCTCTAGTTTTATGCAAAATATAAAACTTACCAGGGTGCATAAAACATTACAAAATGATTGTTTTTTGCCACCTCAGTTTGAAAATTATCTGTATTATATTGAAGAGTGTAGACATCCTCTTCGTGTCCTAAACTACTGTACACAAATGTGACTAGTAAGAGCAGTTGAAATGGCACCATTGTTTTTAAGTTTTCAGCGAAAATTTCGGAAAATTATGGAAAATTCACCGCAGCTCAGGTTATATGCACGAAACGAATGACTCGGACGGTTTTCTATTGCTCACTCACTGATACGGCGGAATATTTATAAATTAACAGTCAGTTTTTTTTACGAATCGTTCAGTTTATACTGCATTGAACAACAGAAGCAAATAAATATTTACCGTCGTCGTCGTCCTTTAAATGAAGCAGCAATTCAGCAATTTTCCAGAGCCGGAACGCCGAAAATGCGACTGACTTAACCTCAAAAACCGTTGGCGTCTGTCAACAAATGTCGGGTGCAATATTTAATTTAAACAATTAACGCATTTATTAAACAATTTAAAGTATGTGTTAGTGGTTTCTCGTACACTCGTACACCTGTTGTGCTCAATTTACAAAAATGGATAATGTAAATACCTTTAGCGAGCGCATAGAAGTGAGTTTTGGCCGTTTTAGGCAGCCATTATTTGTTTGTTTAAAATTATTGATAAAAATTGGAATAATTTAAAAACAATAAGGTGATAATGAATTTTTTTATTGTTTTTAGGACTACGAAGTGCTCAATTTACTGGGCAGAGGAGGATTTGCCTCAGTATACAAGGCAAAGTGCCTCAAAACTGGAATTGATGTTGCAATTAAAATGGTTTGTTTATTTTTTGATTTTGTTGTTGTTTTTCGGGCGATTTTGGTAATGTTTTTTTATTGTGGTAGATTGACAAGAAACTTATGCAAGCTGCTGGAATGATTAGTAGAGTACAACAGGAGGTTTCCATTCACTACCGATTGAAGCATCCATCCATACTGGAACTATACACTTTTTTTGAAGATTCTAATTACATTTATTTGATTTTGGAATTGTGCCACAATGGAGAACTTCAAAAATACTTGAAAAATGTACTTTTTATTACTTTAGCAATTCATAATTTTAAATTATTGCTTTTCTAGCAACAAACTCTAACAGAACAAGAAGCCAGCTTGATTATTCGACAAGTAGTTGAAGGAATTCAATATCTTCACTCTCATTATATCCTTCATCGCGATATATCTTTGTCTAACTTGTTAGTAACAAGAGACATGCAAATAGTAAGTACTTCTATCACATAAATAAAATAAAAAATACAAAAAAAAAACATTTTTAATTTTTAGAAAATTGCTGATTTTGGGTTAGCCACTCAACTGAATGCCCCCGACGAGAAGCACATGACGATGTGCGGCACGCCGAATTTCATCTCGCCGGAAGTGGCCACAAGGGGATCGCACGGACTGGAGGCCGACGTCTGGGGCATCGGCTGCTTGCTGTATACTTTGGTGGTGGGCAAACCGCCTTTTGATACGCAGGCGGTCAAAAGCACCCTGACTAGAGTCGTAATGGCCACTTACGAGTTGCCTTCCTATTTGTCCATGGAGGCTCGGGACCTTATCACTTCGCTCCTGCAGAAAAATCCAGCAGATCGTCTTAGCTTATCCGCAATTTTGGAACATCCTTTTATCAAGAGGTCCAACAATCGAATTCTTCCGTCGTGCATTTCCAATGCCACTCAGGACAGTGGCATTCAGTTGTCCAGCAGAAGAGAGAGTGCTTTCAGCGATGGATCGTTCCCTAGGAGGACCATGAGCGATTGTTGTCCCGTAAATCCTTCAGTATTGGGCCCGTTCTCCAGGAGCATCGATCAAATAGGCAGACACCAGCAGGATTCAACGAAAAATGTGCTTTCTGTTTTCTCAAATCCGCCGCATTCGTTGATTAAAAGCAATTGCCAGTGCAGTCAAGAGGTCAAACAGCATTCGTCGAATTTTGTTGATTATGGTCGCACCAGTAGAAACTCAAATGCCTTAGGTAACTTAAACTTAGTTAAATGTCTTCAGATTTCAATTAATTACTTTTTTTGTTAATTAAATTGCAGATTCCAATGATTGTAAATCAGCGGATCAGCAGTTAAGACGAGGAAGACCTAGTAAATTAAAGGCACTGCGGTTATTGCCTACGAGACATCAAACGAAAAATTCGGTGCTGACAATTCTGGCCGATGGCGAAGTGTGCGTGGAGTTTATTAAGAAGAAGGGCCATCCGAAGCACGATTTGGTCTGCGAAGTGTGCCGCATTTCTCCGGATGGTCAACGGATCGTTATCTATGAACCGGATGGAGGCGGCGCTGTACCCGGTGAAAAACCGCCGCCTTTGCCACCGCAAGGAACCGACCAAATGTTCAGTTTCGATAATCTACCGGAGAAGCACTGGAAAAAGTATACTTACGCTTACAAGTTTGTGGAACTTGTAAGGGCTAAGACTCCAAAGGTGACTTTCTATACGGAGAAAGCCAAGTGTTTGCTGATGGAAAACTTGCTGGATTTTGAAGCGTCGTTTTACGATGGCGGCAAAGTAACGAAAAGCACAAGCGATGGCATCACAATTATCGATGCACAAGGCAATCGTATTAGTTTACCCAATGCTGATAATTGCGGTGATTTGCCGGCCGCTATGAGCGTCCTGTGGTCCCACGCTGAGGAATCTTTCTCTCATTGTGCTCTTTTGGAACACACCCTGAGCAGATTGCCCGGGCAAACTAATTTCCCAATTATTGTTGGCAGAAGGCCTCAGAATAAACAACTTAATCAAACCAATAATAAGGAGAATACTCCTAGTAGAGTTTTGGTAAGCATTATTTTCAGTAATACGGTTCTTTGCAACAGTTTTTGGTTTTTGCCGATCTTTCCTTTTACTTTCTCTAAATATTTAAATTTATTTCTTATTAGGCTTGGGTTAAATTAGACATAAAAACTAAAAACTGAACTATTAAACTTCTGCAAAATACTGAAAATTAATTTTCAGTAATAATAATTAAAAAAAAATTGGTTTCAATTGCAGTCTGCCTTTCCATCGGTGACAAGCGAGGGCCGCACTTCATTTTCTTGCAAGAATTCGCAGTTCGAGGGTTGCGTAAATGTTCCGGGTATCGGAGTGGCGTCTCGATCTTCCAGCGGTGAAGTTCAGGTGGATTTCCTCGACGGGACGAAAATTTGGGTCGATGGGAAGCACCACGTGCAATTTCAGTACTCCGATGGACGCGTTGTCAAGTACGCGGACTCCGAAGTGATTCCGCACCAAGTGATGGAAAAGATGCGACACATGCCCGCTGTACTAAAGAGTTTATTAGCATCGCCGACTGTTAGTTTTAAGCATAGGAATCTAAGATGATAAACAATTGGAAATTGCGTTTGTTTGCACCGAGTTTTTTGTTCTTTTAGTAGAATGATTTTGTGTTCCATTTCACCTAAATTATTAATAAACAACTCTAAGACATTTTGGTCTTTTTTTTTCTCTTTTTAATTAATAAGAAATTAGTAGATTATGTTTTTAGCAAAAATAATTTTTTCTTACAGATTTCTTAAAAGTCTAGATTACTTCTAGGCCCTCCGCAACTGCTCATAATTGACTTTTTCTTGTTTGATTTTTTATCGTCAGATCCAGTACCGATATCTACATCTGTAAAGCGACATATTCATCGGTAAAATGAATAAAAAAAAAAAAATAATTAATAATTTAAAAGTAATTTGCAAAAAATCAACAAAGAAAGTTTACCTGGAGGCAGATGAAGTTTTTCAATGGAAAACTTTTTCCTCAGAAGTTTAAACGTATATTCAGTTGGTCCTGGATGAGGAGACCAAAAAGAGTTTATTGCAGCCAATTTATCAACATTAAAAAAACCATGAAAATCCGATAGAAACTTGTTTTTCTCGTAATGAGTTCCGGCAAATGAAATTAAGCTCATGGCAATATCGGAAATATTCAAAAGACGGTTTTCATAAACTTCTTTAAGCTAAAAAACCAAAAAAACATTAATAATTGCAATGAAAATAAACAAATTATAGAATTATTAACTTACTTTTGGACTAACAAAAGAAGGAATTGAAATATAAGCAACGCCAAAACATTGTCTCATAATGCATCTAATAAAATAAAGAAATTTTGGCAATTCATCCAAATTGTCCCACATTGCTGAACCCAATCTATGAATAATCAACCTGAGAATACTCTTTTTATCAATATTATCATCATCTGAATATCTGGGATCATCTTTAATTGCAAGCAATTTGTTTGCAATAACATTAAAGATGTGTCCTGTGAAAAGTTGTCTTTCACAATCTGTACTTTCAATGTCTTCTAAGGATAAACAACTGTGTTTTGTAGTATCTAAATTTATAACGTTCATATTTGTTGATAGATCATAATAATGACCAAACTTGTGCTTCACTTCTTTTTCATTTGTTGGTAAATTCTGATATCTAAAGGCAATTTTCATGACATCCTGATTGATAGTTTCTGTTTGCTTTTTCAATTCTGGTTCTTCATTTAAAGCAGGCAAGCTATGTATCTAAAATAATGTTAGCTTATAAAATAAGCATTAAAAAAACTCTAAAACAAGTATAATAAACTTACAAAATCAGAAGTCGGATCACTATCCAAGGAAACTGTTAACGAAGATTGTTCTGAAACTATGGCCTCTGCTATGAAGTATTTCAGCATTACTTTTGAATAAATGCCATGCGTATCTTCATTTATTAGGATTGTAGCTCCTACAGGAACTCCTCCACCTTAAAAACCAATGATTAGGAGTGAACTAAAAATATTTCAAAGTAATTTTACCTATTAGTGAATCCAATGTTGGAATTCCCGTTGAAATAAGGAGCTGCGAAGATGAAATTATAGGTTTTGTCCCTGGAATACTCATGTCAGGCTGGATTTTAAAAGATTTTTCAATTTTTCAAAAGAAATTCCTCAGAAATTTCAAAACAAATGAACATGTGTTGATCATAACCTAAAAAGTTGTTGAAGTTC